>JAULBZ010002575.1:0-18489 GCA_032360805.1 Neoturris breviconis | reverse complement strand
CCCCCCCCCCCCCCCCCCCCCCCCCCCCCCCCCCCCCCCCCCCCCCCCCCCCCCCCCCCCCCCCCCCCCACAAAAAACTTTTGTACATAACTTTTGAATGAATGGCTTATATGACTACATATTTAGGAGTTTTCCTACAATTTATCTAGGATCATTTTAAAAAATGGTAACTATGGATAATTTTCCCCTAGCAACCATATTTTTGTCAGGTGGTAAAAAGAAATGCAAAAAAGAAACAATTCTTTTTATTTTTGCTTGAAAATCATTTTGGTATATAGTTTGCAAAAAAAAAATCACCTAAAAATGTTTTTTTCTGCACTACCTGTTTTCCAGTTATGACGTCATCGTTAGTAATGACGTCATCAAAAGAATTATTTAACCAAAATGTTAATTAAGGGTTCACCTAACTTTCTGGAAAGTTTCAACACTACACCATGGCTCCATCAAAAGTTATGGAGGGGGGAGGCCGGCTATTCAGAGCCCCAAAAAGCCCGGCCTGAATAAGGTTAACGAAGTTTCATGTGAAACTTTCAGAAACATTTCTTTTGTAATTATATTTAAGTTTCATAAGTATTAACCAAACACACATTATTGCGAAATAATATTTTGGCAATTTATATTTCCTCATAGAAATAGGTGGTCTCTGGTTATTATCCATATTTTTTGATCCGTTTACGTAAAGTTTCACAATCTGTGTTTCTTAGATAGTTTCAAAAGGTTAGAAAGTTTTAGCTCTATTGCTTTAGTAGTTCAGACGTTATAAATAATAATGTGAAAGAGGCGGTTTTCTTTTTCTTTTTCGCATTCATAATTGACACCGTGTTTACACGTATCCAATTTGGAGATGAATGCAAGTTCAAGTTTTTAATATATTTTCTTCTTTCTTTTTAATCATAATACTAAGAGAGAAAATATGTGAATTCTCAGTGATATATAAGAGTGAGTATATTACCATCGTTTGTATAGACTTGTTCAAAGTCCGCAGTAAAGACACTAGAACAACGTTTAACGATGTTGTTCTAGCGTCTTTACTGCGGACTTTGAACAAGTTTTTACTCACTGGGAAGCAACTTTTTTTTAATAAGAGACTAAATTTGGTCGAGGTCAACAAAAAATGAAACTACGCAGAAAGGTGTATAGTGGTCGAAATAACAAATAATCACTGTAGGGAAGGGTTTTTTAAGCGTAGCTTCAGGTTACAAAGCCTGAAGCAATGCTCAAAAATCCCTCTTCCGCAGTAATTACTTACTCTTATTTCGATCAGTGGACTTATGTCAACAAGCTCTCGATGGAATAAATAAACCGTTCACAATGGGCAAAAACTTGTTCAAAGTCCGTATTAAAGACGCTAGAACAACGCCGTTTGACGTGGTTCTAGCGTTTTAAATGCGGACTTTGAACAAGTTTTTACCCATTGGATTGGCTTAGTGTTCTTCTATTTACAATTTAATATTGAAAGGTCACTAAGTCTGCGCATACACCATGGCCAAATGACGACTGTGATGTTGATTCTATGTTATTTTAAGTTAGTGTGTCCATGGTCATTGGGTGACATTAATGGTGAAATCATAGCTGATAGAACCTCGAGTGGAATATATACTCGGGAAAATCTTGTTGAAGTTCCGTAGTAGAGCTAGCTACAATCGTGGATTTAAATGTTTGATAAAAATTGGAAATTTCTCCCTCTCCTCATTTCTCCCTCCCCTTATCAATGTTGACGACATGACGGAGCACTACAATTTCACAGCGTCAACATTGATTTAGGGTTATGGGAGTGGATAGACACATTCATATTTTTAACTATATTTATGACCACGATTGTAGGTATTATACCAATTAAAGGAATTTAACGTTATTGTAACGCGCAACCATTGTGTGACCACAGTTGAAATGCTTTTGTTGTTTCGTATAAACTTCCCAGTGGGCAATAACTTGTTCAAAGTTAGCATTGTGGCTTTACTGCGGACTTTGAACAAGTTGTTGTCCACTGGATTACAAATATCACAGGAGTGATATTTCAGAGCAGAGCTTGATAATCTTAATCGTATTTAAAATTCTCTCCTCCACACTTATTAATGTCTCTAATTTAGTGCACTGGAAGAAAATATTAAAACCTCTCCGTCAGTAGACAAAAACCTGTTTAAAGTACGCTGTAAAAACGCTAGAACAACGTTGAAAACGTTGTTCTAGCGTCTTTATAGCGAACTTTGAACAAGTTTTGAGGCGTGTGAAAGTTTCCTCATAATTAATATGATCATCCGATAAGGGGATTTCTTCAAAAGGATTGCCGATTAAATGGACTGAAGACGAGCTCAATTTTTATGATTTGACGTTTTCATGAAAGTCTATGATGTAATCGTATAATTAGTCGTTAATGTAATTTCTTGATATCCGCACACTGTAATTGATATCATTCTCAGGCGGCAGAAACCTGTTCAAAGTCAGCAAAATAACGTTAGAACAACGTTTTGTGAACGCTTCTCTAACGTTATTTTGTTGACTTTGAACAGGTTAATTCCGGCTGGGTTCTATACGACCTTCTAATCGATGTTCGTATGTTTATTTTTCCCACTACGGAAAGGTGATGTAAAATATCAATGAGCTTGCTATGATTAGTTAGACAAATCCCAGTGGTCAAAAACTTGTTCAAAGTCCGCAGCAAAATTCCAGAACAACGTCCTTAAACATTGTTCTAGTGTCTTTATTGCGGACTTTGAACAAATCTTTACCCACTGAGATGTAAGACTGACCACAACTGGGAACAGCCTGTAACTGAATTATCACTCATACGTAAGGTCTGGTTCGTTTCAAAAGGATTTTTATGTAATTACGGAAGAGAAGAAAAGTGTGCTGTCAAAAAGCTGACAGTTGATTGGTTCAATACAAAGAAATCTGTTATATTATTGTTGACTCAGTGTGTTTACTTGTATTTGTCTGATAATAATATGTTAAACCTTATGAAAGACTTAGCTTAGTAGGCTTTAGTAGGCTTTGGATTTGTTTGATTGTGTCAGATATTTTTCAAAACATTTCTCTCATATTCCTGTCAAACATTAAGAAGAAAATCAAATGAATAAACACGTTGTGAAAGACTACTGAATACGGACCCCGTATAGCTCCGTACTGCCATATATGGCAATACCCAGTCCGTATACGGAGATGTACTGGTCCGTATTTAGTTGCATTTCACACTGCGAAATACCTATCGTGGTTTTAAAAAATCTTAAAATGGTTGCGATTGACCTAGTCTGGTGAAACCAAACTGATTAGGGCGCTTTTTCTTTAAAACGAACATTTATCTTTTTTCTCCAGCACGTCAGCCGTAAGAAGGAAAATAAAAGAGGAGAGATTAAGTTGGTTTCACCAGACTACGATATATCAGAAGTGGTTTTTAGAAAACAAACACATGCTATAAAGTCTGAAGCTGTGCTCAAACCCCTCTATAATGATTCCCTATTGGCACACGTCGTCGAATCAACCAACATTGATCTGACGTTGTATGCCCACAGGGTTATTTGTTCTTATTTTGAAAAAATTCTCCCAGCGAGCGAAAACGTGTTCAAAGTCAGCAGTAAAGGCCTAAAACAACTTCGAAAACGTGTCTGATGATGTTGATGTTGTTCTAGCATCTTTACTGCGGAATTTGAATATGTTTTTTCCCACTGTGAGTGGGCTTCTACGAATTATATAATTTTATCAATTCTTCAGATGACATACAGAAGTTTCCAAAATTAGAAAGATATATTCGAGCTGCTCGTGGTTCTGATTTATCAATGATCCCCTCATTGGTTAGTAACACCAGCTCCACTGTTACACCTATGATGGTTGAAAATACAACACTTAGTACTGTAGAAACTTCTCATAGATGGTTGGTCTATGTATCAGCAGTTCCAACTATTTTAATATTCATCATTTGTGTTTTTATTATCGCTGTAAAGAATGTTTATGAACAGCAGTAAGTAATCAATCACCTGTGGAGGAGTGTTTTTCAGCATAGTTTTCAGTTTTCTCAATGATCTTGTAATAAGCTCATTGACAAAGCTGAAACTATACTTAAAAACACTCCTCCACAGGTAACTTTCGGCAATTATTAGAAGGCTTAGTTTAACCATAGTTATATATCTATGGTTTAACTGCGATGAAGGGTTTTTAACAAACTTGCAATTGATTGGTTACGAAGACATTTATCAATGGTCGAGCGAATAATTACTGTGGAGGAGTAATTTTGGAGCATAGCTTCAAGCTTTATAGTCTGCTATGCTCAAAAATCCCTCCTCCACAGTGATTGCTTACTCTTATTTGATCATTGCCTATTAAAGGTGATGTCGCAATCAACCAATGTAATGGCTTTATTTAGAATTCGTGCAAACGAATTCGTCTAGTGCGAATGCGCCTTTAAAATTGTTGATGCAATCATTCTAAAGTTTGATTTCCGCTAGACGAAAACTCTCGTATGAATTTTGTAAAAAAGACAAGGACGTATGTTATCTTGAAAATCTATCTACGATATTCACACATCCTTCATCTTATCTAATTAAAACGATATCAATAAAATACGAAATTAACCCGTCTGTTATAACACTCCACACCCTGGAAATAGTTCCATGGACCTATAAAAAGAAATATCAAGTATAATATAATTGGCACTGACTACAGAGAAAAAAGAGGAAACCCTCTTCTAAGGTAGATAACTGTTGTCAAAAAGAAAATGGCGACTTTTCACTCAAATTATTATTTTTTTCCGTAACGGAAATGAGCACATGCACAAAGAAATTATAGACATTTTATTGGTAGAAATCCACATATCGTGGAAAACGACCTTCATCGTTTGTAAATGCCTTTCTCTAATATGAGCTCTTGTTTTTAAGCCCAGGGCATATAACTGGTCATTACTTTTCTTAAAAACTCAATATACCGGTAGTAGTCATTTAGGAGAGACACTGAAACTTGTTTTGAATGTAAGATTTCGCCGTAAGTCGTAATCCAGTGGGCACACGACATCGGCTCAACGTCGAAATGACGTCGAAACAAAGACGAAACGACGCAAATAATCATTGCGGAGGTAAATATTTGAGGCTCAAAAATCACTCTTCCACAGTGATTATTTGCTCTTATTTTGATCACCGCGTAATAAGGCCAGTCAAGATTGTAGTAGAATACGATTTATGATATATCAAACAAAAGATGTTAAGATAGAAATATTAGAACATGAGAGCATTGTCATTCAAATTATTTACTTTTATAGCCATGAAAAAACAGAAAAAGTTGAAACTGATCAACCTGTTGGATTTATAGAGATAGCAAAATCCGCTTCAGCAAAAAAGAAAACCAAGTGAGTTACATAATAAAACCTTATACGTGCCTCGTTAATCACCATATCTCATTATCTAATTTGTCTCGATTGCTATATTATCTTAAATTTTCCACCTAATTTATCTTGATAGTTATCTACTAATTTCCTACTAGGCACAGGATGAATCAGCAGGTATACGATTCAATGTTAGCTAAATTTAAAGCAGATAAAAATAAAAAAAGATCTTTTGTTGGTAGAAGGAGGTAAGTGAGTCTAAATTTTAGTAAAAATAGTATTAGAGGAGGAGAAGAAATGATATTGCAACTACCTCCGTAGATACTATATTTATTTCAAGTATTTTATGATAATAGAAGAACAAAAGAAGAAAACATTGTTCTAGCATCTTTCTACGAACTTTGAACACGTTTTGGCCCACTGAGAATATTGATGTTTACCAACGATCTTGCAATGGATTGGTTTTTTCAGTACGAAGATTGGAACTAATTCATTCATTACAAGATCGTTGGCTCAGGTCACTTCCTGATCTATTTTATTTACGAATAGGGGGAGTAGCTTACACTTATTCAATATGAATGTTAACTCGTATGATTAACGATATTTAAATAAGATTAAAATAAATCTTTAACTACTTAGCATGTTTTTATAAACACACAAATCAACTGGCGTTCATCTGAAATTTTACAAATAAAAACAATGATGTATTCTTAATATAATAGTATGACTGTTTAAACAGTGCTGGGTCCATTTCTTTAAAAGTTGATTAACGCTAATTTAGGATTAACCCTTGATTAAAACTACTTTCTACCAATCAAATGTCGCGGAAAGATAATTAAATCGAGGATTAAACTAACCGTTTTTCGAACTAACTGGGCCCTGAGTGCCTACATTTTACATAGATAGACATGTAATAGTCATTGGTTCATCAATCAGTTAGCTCTGTAAAGATGCGCGGTCGACTTGTTCAAAGTCCGCGGTAAAGACGCTAGAACAAGTCGTTCGATGTTGTTCTAGCGTCTTTACTGCTGACTCTGAACAAATTTTTGCTCACTGGACCCTAAACAGGACACTTGGACATCTCCTTGTAGTTGACACTTTTTTTTCGGAACAAACTGTGTTTAACTATACAGTTATATCAAACAGGAGCCTGTTGCGTTTGAAATGAATGGGAAATTGTGTCGGTAAAGGAGGGTAATAAGAGAAATACGAGCAATAATCACTGCGGAGGAGTGAGTTTTAAGCAATAGCATCAGGCTACAAAGCCCAAAGCTATGCTCAAAAATCCCTCCTTCCCAGTGATAATTTACGTTTATTTTGACTACTGTCTTAAGATATTATCCAGTGGGGAAACACTTGTTTAAAGTCCGCAGTAAACACATTTTCGACGTTGTTCTAGAGTCTTATGACTAATGGGAGGTTCGTTTTTAAGTTATGACCCTTATTCTCTGCTTCTCATTGTTTATATAGTCGACCATCCGTTCTACCGATATTTTATATTAGACTGGATAATCATTCCTTCTCTCTAACATTTGCTCTTGTTCTTGTTTAGTTCTCAAATTCGTATAGAAGGTATGGCTAGTAGAAGTCCAAAAAGTTTAGCACGAAAACATATAATAATAGGAAAACTAAATCAAGAAGATATGTGAGTTACAATTAAATATTTCTTATGCAGAATCGAAATAATTTAGTACCTGTGAAGGAGGGTGTTCAAAGCTTGAATATAACTACCGGATATCACCTGTGGATTTGCATGAAGACATTCCATTAGTGGGAATTGACATAACACGATCTGTGATGTCAATTTCTACCAATGAAATGTCTTATTTTGATTTATTTAGGTTACAACGTCTGTAATAAGCCTCTTCTTACCTTTCAGAGCACCTGATGGTGACGACCGTAATAAGCCTCTTCTTACCTTTCAGAGCACCTGATGGTGACGCCCGTAATAAGCCTCTTCTTACCTTTTAGAGCACCTGATGGCGACGCATCAGCTCTAGGACAATTAGTTCAATTAAGGTAGGTGTGTTTTATAATGTGAAGAATGATATTGTTTTAATCCTATTATATTCATAACATTTGAATGAATGGCTTATAAGAAATTTTAAGACTTTTCCTCTATTTTATCTACAACTCCCCACAAAAACAGTGAGACAAAATCCCTATCCTCCCCCTGATTTCATTGTCAAGTGACAGTTTTTTGTAGGATGCCTGGTCTGGGCAGGCTTGTTTCAGTTGATCTGCTGTTCTCAACATTGAAAGAAGGGGGAGGGGGAATCTAGCTCAAATTTGTGGCTTTTGCTATAAAAAATCCAGTTGTCTCACTAAATGTTTGTTGTAGAATGATTTTACAAAAAAAAATGTTTTTTTGGAAATTATGGATAATTTGCCCTTGGCAACCAAATAAATATTTGTCAACATTATGATCAGAAAATGTTTCCTTTATAAAAATTATTTTTGCACCACTTGTTTTGCCATGATGACGTCATCATAAGCAATGACGTCATAAAGAAAATAATTATGCTAAAATGTTCTAGAAAGTTTTAGCATACAGTATCGTTCTATCAAAAGTTATGGAGGGGGTACTTGGTGCCCTCTTTCTCTCCTAGGCTCTGGGAGCTCTCAAAAGCTTAGCCCTAAGGAACCTATTTATTTAGTTGGTTTTTGTTAAGAAGGAACCGATCGTTTACAAGATCAGTGACATTTATAATGCTCCTCCACGGTAGAAATTCACACTAATTACAAGCATATAATTTATATAGATTAATTCATTGTAATAAGCTTTATCGCATCATCATAAATCGAACCATTTCTCATTGTTTATGAATATAAGTTATGGTCAAACCTTATCTCATAAATAGCACTGCTTCGGATAAGAGAGACAAACAAAATTATATGCTCAGTGGGCAAAAACTTGTTCAAAGTCTGCAGTAAAGACGCTAGAACGTGTTTAACATTGCGTCTTTACTGCGGACTTTGAACAAGTACTTGCCCTGGATATGTGGAATAGGTTTCAGTTAGCCCCTTTAGATCGTCTATAAGTTAGGGGTTAAAGGTATTTTTATTTATTTCATAGCACGCATACATTTATTGGATCAAAGTTAATTGAAGAAATGGCAGATCAAAATGATGATTGGGAAAACGAGTATGCAGTGGTTGAAACTAAGAGCAAATAATCACTGAATCTATGTTTAAAAAATCACTCCTCCGCAGTGATTATATGCTCTGATTTCATTCACTGGTTTATTTTATTGATTACACCAAACTCCGTTGAATCATTCATTATTTTTTACAATCTTAGACATTAATATAGAGATTTTTTTCAAATTTTGACAAGCAAAACGCAAGTGCTGAAAATGACCACTAGACGTCCTTTGAGGTTTATCTCAGAGGTTTATCCGAGTAGACTTAAGACTTAGAATCTTAGGACTTTTTGCCAACTCGACAATTTTTGTTGCTTCTAGCAGCCTAGTACCCAGGCTTTTGGAACAAATTCGGATTTTCGCGCCATTCGTCTTGTTAATCAAAATTAATGACTTTTTCACTACGTTGAAATTTCGAATTTTTGCAACTATTTCACTTTGTCCACAGTATATTTGTCCAAGATTGCAGATGGCAGCACACTAACTGGTATATAATTATATCTAAATAATTTATATAACGGTTATAACGGTTATAATGGTTATATAACCATGCTTATGGTTTAAATGGAGCATGCTTAAATAGAGCATGCTTATGACTCTAATAATTTTTTTTTTTTAAAGTCAAACATTGATATTTTCTACCTGTAAGACTTTTTTACGCTCCTCCCTAAAGTTTTCCTGTTCAAAGTAATTTCTATATGTAATTTGTTTTAGCTTGGTTTTAGTAACTCGACTTTAGAACTGTCACAGCCATTTTTTGAAAGTCAGACCATCTTGTCAAAACAACGGTTGTATTTTGAAATTTTCTACTTGTATTTGTAATTAAGAGATCGCGATGCAGGTAGGATTATCGTGAATGTTGAAGCAAGTCTTTTCCTCAACTAAATTTTTTGATTACTCAAACATGATTCAAATTCCTCAATATTAAAATCTCCTAAAAGTAAAAAAAATGTCGTAAAAACCATTATAAATGTCAAATGATCTTTCTAAATAATTAAGATAAAACTCACCCGACTGACTTGGTGGATGATATGAACCATATAGAACAGAATTAAAGAGTTAACTGTTTTCATACAGTTAGAAATTACTACTTAGCTACTGCACAAAATGTTATGTTTTAATAAACGTATGATGGATAAAGCGTTAGAAAAAAAGAAGAAAAATTAATCCTTTTTTGAAATGTTTAATAACAAGATTTTCGCATGACGCTGAATGGGGACAAATTAATAAAGGTTGATTAGCCAAAAAGAAGACATTCCATTGGTAGATCACACGACTCTTAACTCTCTCCCGCCTGTCCCCTGTATTTGCAATACAGTCATTCTTTACTTCTTTTTCTATATTTTCTTGTTGTTAAATTTACAAACAAATTAAAAATAATTTTCATATATCATGGTAATGTAACCTCCTTAAACGCAACTATTAAAGGTACAAAATCACCCTCAGATTTTTTTTTAAAACTTTTTTTTCTGTAGTCAAGATGAAAGTTCATATTGCTACCAACATATTCTGAAGATTTGACTCCATAAGAATGAATATTAGTGGAGATATAATTGATTTAAGTCTTAGGAAATTGTGTATTTTTTATGCTCACTGTGTGGTAGCCATCTTGTTTGGCCAAACATTTTCTGATTTCAGAGAAAAGAATTGCTTGTTTTGCCACTTCTTGACATTTTTAGACTCTCAAATGTTCTGAGTATGTTTAGTGTGTGTCACTTATCCATTTGACGAAGATATTGAAAATTTGCCTAAAAAAGGTGATTATGTACCTTTAATGGAGAATTCCTCTGATAAAATTCTGAGTATGAGGAGGTTATGATCGATAGGAAAGAGTTAAATAATGATGACAGTTGTAAGTCGGATAAATCCAAATGTAGTTTTGATGACGTCACAACCATAAAATTGCATTTTACTAGCTTATTTAGCCATTTTCAGATGTATAAATCAAGAAAATTTAAGATTCTTCCTGTGAATGAACATGCGCTTTGTTAGGAAAATGAAACTTGTCATGATGAATTATTTGTTGAGTTAGAATCTTGATGATGAAATGTGTTTAAAAACGAGGAGGAGTAGGCCCTAGCAAAATGAACTCGACATTTCATTCTATTCGCTAGTAGAAAAACTGACATAATACGATGAATAGGATTATCTCAACATGCATTTTTGTCCATCATTTTCACAAGAGAAAAAACAGTAAAGAAAATGACGTCACTCGTTAGGATTAAATGTTGTCACTTGCGATGGGATTAAACAAACTAAACATATACTCCTTTAGTTTGAATCATGTAAAAAAATGAATAAAAAAAAGATTATATACAAAAATTATGCATAAAACTAAAACTTATAAAACTATGAAAAAGTGAAGATTAGTAAATTATTTATGACGAAAAGATCGATGTTTTGCTTTACGTTTGAAAAACTTCTTGTTAAGAAATTTTCCAGTTGTGACGGAAACCAACTCTTGTGGTTTAGGTTTCGGTTTGTTCTTAGTATTTCGTTTCGTAAATACTGGCTCCTCCTCTTCCTTAGCAACTGTTGCTAAGGTAGGATGTTTAGGTCCATTTCTTTTAATTGCGTTTGCATTCAAAGGTTCTATAAAAACATTAGCTATCATCTTGATACTTTTTGCTGGAGGTTTAATAACTTCAGCAGCATCGGTATCTAATACAGAAGAGGTTGGTTCTGGTTCATTAAAACCAATAGTTAAACCAAAACTGGTATTCAATGCTTTTTTGAATAACGTCACTGGTGATGGAGCTGGTTTTTCTCGGGTATAGTCAATAGTTACAGTAGCATCTGATATTTTTGAGTTTGTTCTCGCAATAGGTTTCTCTGAACAGTCTTTACTATAAGAATCAAGTGTATCTAAATCTTTCAAACTACTTTTTCCACATGGTTTTTTAACCGGTTTAGATAGTTCTTCGAGCGGATTTCTATTTTCACCGTTACTATTCTCATGATAATGAGAATTCGGATACATGACGATAACTGGAGATTGTTTGACGAATGTTTTTCGATTATCATCTGGACTATCTAATGCTTTTTGTAGCAAGGCCAACTGATCGCCTTTAGTTATATTTTCACTTATTTTATTTTCAATTTTGTTTGTTTCTTGATTTTCGTTGTTTGATGAGTCATCATCTGTTTTTTTCTTTTTCTTTGTAACATCAACGAAAGCATAACTATTCTTTGCTTCTGATCTTGCATCATTCTCCTTTTTATCAATTTCTTTATTCGCTTCTGATTTTATATCTTTCCCGACATTTTCAGTTGTCTCTTTGTTTGTTTCTGATTTTTCTTTCGCTGCCGATTTTATAGCAGCCTGAACATTTTCTACAGTAACGTCTTTACTCGCTTCTGACCTTTCATCATCTTTTCCGTCAGTGTTTTTCGCTTCAGATTTTATAGTTGCCTCAACATTGTTAGCCGCAGTGTTTAATTTTGATTTTTCATCTTTCTCAACCTTTTCGCTAGTGTCTTTATTAGCTTCTGAACTCGCATCAATTTCTTTATTCGCTTCTGATTTTATATCTTTCTCGACATTTTCATTTGTGTCTTTATTTGTTTCTGATTTTTCTTTCGCTGCCGATTTTATAGCAGCCTGAACATTTTCTATAGTAATGTCTTTACTCGCTTCTGATCTTTCATCATCTTTTCCGTCAGTGTTTTTCGCTTCAGATTTTATAGTTGTCTCAACATTGTTAGCCGCAGTGTTTAATTCTGGTTTTTCATCTTTCTCAACCTTTTCGCTAGTGTCTTTATTAGCTTCTGAACTCGCATCCTTTTCAACGTTTTTGGTATTTTCTTTATTTGAAGGTGACGTTATGCTTTCAAAGTCAATTTTACCGCCCTTTTCATCTAACTTGCCGGTTTTATTAGAATCAATACTCCCATGTCCTTTATTGACAATTTTATTAATATCTTCAGTTTCAGATTGGTCGTTAATGTCATTTTTATCATGCTTTGATTGAGGCTTTTTTTCAGTGCTATTCTTTAAGCTTTCACTCTCCTGATTTTTGTTTAAAGCTTGACTTTGCTCTTTACTCTTAAGGTTTTGTTCTGTTTTATTATTATCTTTTGTGTCTTTATCTTGCCCCACACCATCATCATTTTTTTGATGTTGTACTTCTTTTTGTCCGGAGATTGTTTCTGTTGCATCATTCATTTTATTTCCCTCTACCATTTTTCCATAACTTTGTTTTTGTTCTGCACTTTTTTCTGTTTTGTTATCTGATTTTTCTTTGTCCCCTTTATCATCTTTGTCATCTTTGTGTTGTTTCTCTGTCAAAGCATCTTGAATTTTTGATAATGGTGCTTTGGGAGAGTCGTCTTTTATATTTGTTGATATAGGATGATCTATCCCAATTTGCAAAGGATTTTTCTTTTTATCTGTCACTGAGCTTCCATGCTCTTGGTTAACTTTCTGATTATTTGTGGGAGGCACTTTTTCATTGATTTGTTCACTAGATGGGTGAGGGTTACTCGGTGGATCTTGAGATTTTGATTTATCAAAATTTACATGGAGTTTGTTCGGGGAATTTTCATTTTTAGGCTTGTCATAATGTACATCCGATATATCGCCTGTTTCATTGCTATTATTAGTATTACCTATCTCAGTTGTATAGCTTTGTTCTTTAGTGGTAATGGAATCGCTGTTGTTTTTGGCAGTTTCATTGTGCTCAGAGTCGGTTTCGTTACTATTAGGATCAAGACTAGTTGAATTTCTCTCAGCAGATAAAGACTCCAGTTCGATAACTGGCCGTGCAGCTTTGTTATTCGCATCAATTTTATTCGTGTTTTGAATTTCTGCAGCGTTGCTAGCAGTGTTGTTACTCTGTGTGCTGTTGACGTCAATTTCTTTCGGTTTCGATTCGATTTCACTCGTATTTTTAGTATGTGTATCATTTCGTTGCGTATGATTTTGCGTATCAATATATCCTGTTTTATTCCTAACATCGTTGATTACGCTCATAGTTTTATTCGTTTCGATTAAGTTCGTGCTTGTTCTCACATGGTTATTATTGTCGTATCTCGAAACAGCTTCAGGAGCATTTTGTTTACTTTTCTCATTTATTAAATATTTATTGTCAGTAGGTAGATCAATACTTTTTGATTTCTCTACAAATTGTTGAGCAGTACTTGTTAACTTTTTCACATCATCAACTTTATGTAAGCCATCCTTACCATTAACTAGGAAAACGATATTACTTGCTGGTTTACCATTTACCTTTTCTGCAGTGCTGTATTTGGATTTTGCTTTATGGTGTTTTCCGTGTTCAGCATGTACCTTTTCCGCAGTGCTATCTTTTGATTTCGTTTTATGATGTTTTCCGTGTTCATCTTCATTCCATTCCAGTTCTTTTTCTTCTTTATCCAAAGCCTCATCTAAAGTAAAATAGATACAGCATGAGAGACCCGAATAGTATATGAATTGTGGATTGCCATATATGGTCCGTATTCAGAAGTGCTGTGAGAACCATTCCCCAAACTTGTCCAAAGTCCGCAGTAAAGACGCTAGAACAATACACGTGTATGTAGTGTATCATCAATTGCTACCTGTACAGTCGAAAATATACCGTGGTCTCTTCTTCTAATTCGAACAAAATCTACTGGCCCCTACTTACCAGAACTTTCTTGTCCTTTGTGATGATAAGGGTTTTCTTCAGCATTGCTGTACTCTGCTTCATGCTTGTCACTGTATCCATGGTGACCATCTTTCTTATCATGGTGATGATGACCATGATGTTCATCATGATGTTCTTCATGATGGTCTTCGTGATGGTCGTCATCGTCGTGATGATCGTCATGGTGATCGTCTTCGTGAAAGTCATCGTGATGTTCTTCTTCTTCTTCATCGTGATGATGATCATCGTGATGACTATCGTGATCGTGATGTTGATGTGAATCATGTAAATGGTGTCCACCATGATCATCATGGTCATGTTCATGTTCAACGTGATGATCTGCATCAAATTCACTTTGATCAGCGTGACCACCTATAACAGCAATATAAATCTTATCATGTCTGCTTCATAGATTGCATGCATATATAAGACATCCAAAAGATTTATCTCATTCTGTTTTGAAGAATCGTGCTCTGGAAAAACGGTTGGAGTTTGGAACCGTTCTGGAAGTATTCATTAACTTGTAGTAGATAACGAAACCTAATGCAGGTATTTAAGGGTTGTGGCCTGGGAACTACAATCTAGGACATAATATAAGAGATATTTTACAAATTTTGATGAGCAATACACGCCACAAGTAAAACAAAATTCGGAAAACAACCACGAGAAGTCTCTTTACATTTATCTCAGAGATTTATCAAATAAACTTAAGATCATAAGACTTTTTGAAAACTCAATTCAGGTGTTCCCAGCAGCCTAGTACCTAGCCTGAGTTCCAGTCCCTAACTACGACAAGTAGTTAGGGACTGGAACTCAGGCTACCTAGTACCCAGCCTCGAGTTTTCGTGCAATTCGTCTTGCTAATCAAAATTCTCTCTAAGTTAAAATTTCGACTTTTGGCAAACATTTCACTATGTCTACAATATCAAGGCTGCTACAAACAGCAGACTTTGTCGAGTTTGCAAAATCTCCTAAGATTCTAAGTCCTAAGTCTCTGAGATAAATCTCTAGGGAGTTCTTGTGGTTGTTTCCCGCATTTATGTTTTACTTTTGTCGTATTTCCCGTCAAAATTCGCAAGTTGTCTCATAATTTATGACCAAGATTATAGATATTTGGGTTGAGGTATTTCACGTACATAAAAACATGTTTAATTAATATGTATTATGTTCTAAGGAATTTGTGGTCACATTTTTATCACCTGTGGAGGAGAGTATTTTGAATATAGTGATCTAATATTTTGTGACGTTTCCTAAAATTTATCTAGGATTATTATTCGGAAGGAGAATTTTTTTTTTTTTTTTTTTATTTCGTTTTTTATTTTTTTTAAAAAATTATATAAAATTACATGGCGTCACCAGCAAAATTTACTGATATCAGCAAATATTTTTTTGACATATCTTATTTTATGGAATAATGGAAATAAAACCATGAAAATTTGCGAGTTAAGCTAATTTAATAACGTCATCAATAAAATGCAGGTGTTATCAAAAAACATTTTTAGCTAATGCAATAATGTACTACAATTGATAATAAACTATATGTGTGCAAAGGTTGAAAGCTCAACCATCAACCGTTCAGAAATTACAGAGAGGGGGCGCGGGGCGGCAACTTTAAGCCCCTGTTAATAATGAGCCCCTCAAAGGCCTGGTAGATATAGGGTCAAGAGAAAAGAAAAATAAATAACTGTGATAATAATTTTACCGTGATCTTCGTGTAACCAATGATGTTCATCAGGTCCCCCTCTATCCATATCATATTCGTTTTGTCTGTGGTGATGTTCATTTTCCAAATGGTGTTCATGTTCCTCTTCTTCTTGATTATGGTTATCATCATGCTCATGATGATCAGGACCATAACCTTGATGATAACCATGTGGTAATGGTGCTAATGGGATCTGCATAATTTGATGATGGTTTTCTATACAAAACAAATAGAACTAAGAGTACAAAGATTCTTTCACTGTTGTCTGTTTTATTAAATATAAACGAGTCAAATTCATACAAATTTATTCAAAGTCCGCAGTAAAGACGCTAGAAAAGAACAACGAACAGCACTAGTGTCTTTGCTACGGACTGTAAATAAGTTTTTGCACACTGGGTTACCTGATAACATGGACGTACAAGAAGTACGTCATGTGCGGCCATGCTAATAAATAGTATGGAATTAATTCGTTACACCTAGCTAGAGCGTTTATTTAAAATATTTTTAGCATTATTTTTAAGGAAATGCCTATTCGACAAGGGCGTTAGACAAGGGCGCCCAATCAAGGAAGTTTTAAGTTCTTATATAATTATCATTTACCGATGAATATTTTGTGGAAAAGTTATGTTTGTCAAGTGATTATAAATGTTGAAAGATTTTTGATGAACTAACTTTGTGAATTGTCCTAATACTTGACTCATTTTTTTAAAAACGCTTCATTCGAGATATGTCGTAAAATTGCTACCCTAAAAATATATATTTTTATAACTCATGGCACTATATAAGTTGTAATAAGATAGTTATATTTAAAATTTCTTCACTTACCTCCTCCTTCACTGCCACCTCCTCCACCACCCATTCCTCCTCCATGGCCACCACCACCGCCACCACCAACCATTCCCCCTCCATGACCACCTCCTCCACCACCATCTCCTCCTCCTCCTCCTCCACCACCACCACCACCACCCATCCAACCATGACCACCAGCTAATCCTCTACCATTACCCATCCAACCTCCACCATGATGACCATCAAGACCCCCTTCTCTACCCTGAGTCAAATGTCCTCCTGCATCCATATGTACACTCGCTGTGTGAAAACTCACGGGCCCCATATGTGACATCATGTCGTTTGGATGACTTTCTGACATATGTTCAACACCTCCACCTCCAAATATACCATGATGTCCGTTATGACCTTCGTGTTCACTTCCTGCATGACCATATCCAGGAGCATGGTGCTCTTCATGATGTTCACCCCCACCTCCTTCTCCACCACCACCCCCACCTCCTTCTCCACCACCACCACCACCACCTCCGCCACCTCCGCCACCTCCGCCACCTCCGCCACCTCCAAAACCCCCTCCATATCCATGGTGGTCTGACGCTTCCACATATCCTAAATGACTGTTCTCGTGTCCACCTCCACCTCCACCTCCATCTCCACCTCCACCTCCACCTCCACCTCCGCCTTCATGACCACCACCTTCATGTTCTCCACCTTCATGCCCACCACCTTCATGCCCACCTCCATATCCACCCTCACCACCATTCCCACTACGTCCATAACCACCACCGCCGCCACCATAGCCTCCACCTCCATGACCACCACCACCATGACCACCACCTCCATAACCCCCACCTCCATTACTGCCACCACCACCACCACCATAACTACCACCGCCATGACCACCACCACCGCCTCCATAACCCCCACCTCCATTACTTCCACCACCACCACCATAACTACCACCACTATGACCACCACCACCACCGCCATAACCTCCACCCCCATGACTACCACCACCATGACCACCCCCTCCATTACCTCCACCTCCACCTCCACCTCCATGACTGCCACCACCACCTCCCCCACAACCTCCTCCACCACCACCACCCCCATGACCTTCTCCATGATTACCATATGAAAATCCCGGTGACATTCCAAAATATCTTTTAAAAGGAGGTATATCACATGGTTCCAACATAAATTGTAATGGTTTACACCGTACTAAAGCTAATAGAAGGTAAAACAATAGAACTGAAAAACTCTTCATTTCTTTTGTTAATTCGAATACTTCATTTAATACATTTAAAATTCATACAATTGTGAATCAGTTATATATCGTGTTATATTTGTCACCACACAGTTGTGTTACATTCGAGTACGCTGCAAGATGTATTCGGCGCAGTTATCATGTTCAATGTGTTTATCAATCAAATATTAACGCATCAGTGATTTTGCAAACTTGCTGCATTATTGCATTCGATTCGATACGAACACATATATTTGTGGCAACAATACGAGGTTCGGAGCCATGGAGCCCGAGATACGAATATGAGTTTTCCGTAACTCGGATTTTTGAACTCAACATCCGAACCTTCAACAATACGATTACACCCATATTTTTCTTAAGTACACTATCAAAATAATACTGAATTCAGAGTTACAAAGAAACTTTTCAAATTGACTAGGGGATAATTTTTTTGAAAATACAAAAGTTTGTTAAAACACTCAGGTTATATTTTCAATAGGTAAATACTATTTATAGAAAGAATACAGTAAATGAAATTGATTTCATATTTTACAGACCAGATAGTACATTTTACAGACCACAAATCTAATGTTGCTAAGGATGTCATAACAGAAACCAGTGAGGTCACTAAGTCAATTTCTTGGTGTCAAAGTGTTTGTATTGGATTGTTCTAATAA
>JAULBZ010002574.1:0-18494 GCA_032360805.1 Neoturris breviconis | reverse complement strand
TACACAACCATAGAGGAATTACAGTTTAGGTCACCTGATCTAATTTTGTAAGATTTGTTTGTTTGCATATCAGAGAACGTTTTTGTCTCTGCAATGTAATTACAAACACCACAACGATTTGACCCGCATGGTTTAGAGCATCCATCTGTTTTCTTTTGTATAGGCAGTTTTGCCCTTACCAACATACTTATATACATATATATATATAAGGATTGCCGTTCCGTGTCTTTTGTCGACGCAATCTTGGATTTATTTCACTATCACGTGGGACAAGTTGTCATCACCATTCTCTTTTTAGGAACCTAATCATATAAGAGATATTTTGTGTAGACCGAGAGCAAAAAGCGAAATGTCGAAATCGTAGGTTAGGCGTTGGCTGTTCAAAGTAGAACTTGTTACAATGCAATAACTTCCTTTTCTGAGGTGACTTGAACAAAGAGGAAAATATTGCATTGCAAAAAGTCCTACTTTGAGTAGACAACACAAAAATCTGAGCTGAGCCTCATGATGCTTAAAATTCTACTGTTTTAAAGCTCAAAAAATCCTTAGGTAATGCTTAATTAGGACATATCTTAAGGTCAATTTAAAGTCGCATAATCACCCTACTTTGTCAAAATTCCAAAATCGATGACAAGTTCATTCTTGACAATTGCTGATCAAGCTCTGGAGATTTGAGCATTTATAAATAACAGGAAATGGATTAAATAAAGAATTATTTTACCAAATGCTAGCTACAACTTTATGTAAATATACATATAATCAATAAAGTTTGGCCAAACAATATGGCTGCCACACAGTTAGTATAAAAAATATAAAACTTTAATCGCTCATATCTCTACAAATAATTGTCATTAGGGAATCAAATTTTCAGAATGTGTAGCTGACTTGATAAGATTTTAGGGTGATTGTGCACAGCAACAAGACAGTGTAAACCAAGAATGAACGTTTGAAACTGAATTTGACTTATTTTCAGAGGTTGACTGAATTATGTAGCGAACCCGTGGACACAATATTTATTCAAAAAAGCCGTTATTCATTTTGTGAGTAAATAGTGAGCAAGGTTGACTGCTTTCAGTTTGGCTATGCTCTATCATATTTTAAATTTATTTATCACTGTCAAGTTTTTCTGCACGTCTTCTATGACATCTTTCCAATAACTAATTCCAGTCATCTGCCCTGCCATAGGATTGGTTCCATCTAGTGTGTGTGAATGCATGTAGTCATAACCTGGTCCAACATCGTGATTGGTTTTCAGGTAGCCAAAGCTGTCATGCACAGCTGAATGATATGCCATGTAACCAGTATCATCAAACAGTAGATTATGAATCCATCCAGAATCTCCAGGACCAACTCTTCCTATAAGTCAAAGTTAAGAAATTGTTCAAAGTCCGCAGTAAAGACTCTAGAATAGTTATTAATCGGTGTTCTAGCGTCTTTACTGCGGACTTTGAACAAGTTTTCATAAAGCTCATAAAAATTTCCCTTTAGTATTAAAGGTTGATTTCTATTAGGCGGAAAATTCCTCGTGTAAGCCAAAAGAAGTCATTCCATTGGTAGAAATTCCACGTGTAAGCCAAAAGAAGTCATTCCATTGATAGGTAGAAATTGACACATCACACATCTCAATTTCTACCGAGGAAATATCTTATTTTAGCTTTTACGTGGAATTTTCCGCCTAATGGAAATGAAATTTAATATTTTTAATGTTATCAATAATTGAAAACGTTGTTCTAATGTCCTCACTGCGAACTTTGAACAAGTTTTTGCCCACTGGGTACCCCCGAAATCCAGCGGGAAAAGACTTGTTTAAACTAGGGACTAAAGACGCCAGTTTTCAACGTTGTTCTAGCGTTTTTACTGCGGACTTTGAACAAGTTTTAATCCACTAGGATGACTACCAAATAATTGCAAACACGGGTGACCATCAAAAAACAATTTTTACCTCCTGTTGGATTTAGTAAAACTCCATATATGATATCGATTGGACCATTCTGCGTATCTATCCAATCACCAACTACTTTACCAGCTAGCAGTTGTTGATGGCTTCCCCAGTATCCGTCATGTTCACATGGTTCTGACACAACTGAAATGAGAAATAATCTCTAACGTTGATTTCCACGAGGCAAATAATTCGCTACAAAAGCCAAAAACGAAGGCATTCCATTGGTAGAAATTGATGTCATATGATTCTCAGGTAAACTTCTACAAATGAAATGTCTACTTTTGGTTTTCGCAGCGTATTTTCATCTTAGTGGAAATCAACCTTGGGTTCTTGTAGTTAGTCGGTTATAATTTACGAAGAAATCAATAACTACCGTAGGTCCTCTAACAAACGCCCTTCAAGGGGGCGTTTAATAAGTGGAGGCGTTTATTAAATTTTTTCAACAACTTCTATTTATAATTCAGGGGAGATTTAGCTCGTTTTTTTTATGCCCGGAAAGTATGTAAATAATACGCAAGTAAATTTCTAAAAAAGAATATCAACCTTGGTACTTGTAATTGATCGGTTATGATTTAAGAAGAAATCAATAAGTACTATATTTCACTAATAAACGCCTTTTAAAGGGGCGTTTATTAGAGAGGGCGTTTAATAAAGGGATGCGTTTATTAAATTTTTCCAATAACTTTTATTTATAATTCCGGGATTTCGTTTTTTTATGCCCGGATAGTATGTTATTAATAAGCATTATCCGGACACAGGAATCAAAGTATGTGTTCTAGAACATTTTCAGTCGCATTTTACATAACGAAAACATAAAAATTCTGTGGTCAAATCCCTCAAAAAGCAAAATTTATATTTCATATTTTTTTGTTGTTGTTGTGATTCTAATAAACTCCCTCTTAAGGGGGTGGAGGGGGAGGGGCTATATTAGAGGGAGACGTTTATTAGAGGGGAGATATTTATTACATATTTTACCCGTAAAGAGGGGGCGTTTATTAGAGGGGGCGTTTAATTGAGACTTGCCGTTTATTAGAGGAAATGCGGTATGTATATGTAATGACGCAATGGGCAACTACTTGTTCATAATTCGCAGTAAAGAACTAGAACAACGTCTTCAACGTATTTAACTTTACTGTGGAACAAGTTTTTGCTCGGCTGCGGGAACACTCTTCGATATCCAAAAATTTGCAGAGGAGAGTACTGAGGCAACATCTTGATCAGATTCTTCCTAGTGAACGGAGCTCATTTACCATCAATGCACGTAAATATACATTTGTTACTACTTGAAATTTTCAAAATGTGAGCTTAAAAAAATTGCCACTGTCTCGTTATCTTAAAACAGACAGTCTACTTTTAGTCTGAAATGATCACTGTGGAGGAGGGATTTTTTAGTGTAGCTTTAGGCTGTAGAGCTCAAAATATGCTCTAAAATCCCTCCTCCACAGCGGTTATTCCTAACAATGGGATGCTTTCTTTTGGCTTTCGCAGCGAATTTTTCGGCAAGTGCAAATCAACCACAACAGTGTGTTAGTAAACATCGTCAAAAACTCGTTCAAAGTCTGCAGTAAAGACGCCAGAACAATGCTAGAACAAAGTCGTCCGACGTTGTTCTAGCGCTTTTATTGCGGACTATGATCGATACTAGTCGATATTACCTCCAAACTTTTGATAAACTTTTAAAACTCTTTTACTTTCTTTTAAAATAGCAATCCTAAAAACTTGTTCAAAGTCAGCAGTAAAGAGTGTTTTTATTCAATAAAAATACTCTTTACTGCTGACCTTGAACAAGTTTTTGCTCAGTGGGGGATCGGTAATTATCATTAGGCACACATATTATCTATATAACTTTGATTACAGCCCAAAATACTTCAGTAATTCAAGCTATTTCATAATCTTTCTTAAGCTAAGTTCACACTATGGTGCTAAACACGCTAAAGAGTGCTAATTTAGTGACAGTGTGAATTAAGTAGAGGCTCTAATACCATAACATATCAGACTGGACCCATAAATGAGAATCACCCTAAACAATCTTGCATTTGATTGGTTTCTTTGTCAATCAATTGATAGTTCGTTTAATGTGAACCTCATTTAGGGGTCCTTGTAAAGCCTAATGTGATAATATATCAGACTAATGAATTTTACCTCCACGCTGTCTATAAACACATATAAATCTTTTGCTGTCTTCAATTAACCTTCGATAACATTGTTCAGTTGATTCTTTTTCTTTTCTTCTTTTCAACGCAATTAACTTCAATAATTGAAGATATTCTTCTTCGTCGCCAGTGAATTCTTTTGGATCATATTGACGCATAAGTTTATCAATCAATGATAAATATAAACCAAGGTTTAAAACCTCTTTAGTGTTTGTTTGATCAGTACGCTAAGAAAAAATGTCGAGTATTGCCATATATGGTAACCCATATATGGGAGTATACGAGTCCGTATTCGTTTATAATTTAATGCTTTGATTATTTTAGTTCTATTTAAATTTATTTAAAAATCCAAAAATAAGTTGAAGATTATGGATCGCAACCTCGTTCTCAGGGCTTCTAACGAGGTTGTATGAAACGTTATTAGATCTATACCAGTGGACCTTGTTTGAAGTCCGCAGTACAGACGCTAAAACGGCGTTTTCAACGTTGCTCAAGCGTCGTTACTGCATACTTTCAACAAGCTCTTGTCCACTGGTATGATTTAACTGGCATATACTTTTAATACCCTGTATAAAGTTGCATAAGCGTAATGTAGTGAGGTTCGAAACTGACACCGCACTGTCCAGACAAAATTCAATAAATTTCATTCTGATATCCCAATAGGTACGTGACCTTTTTCAGCGTAAAAAAGAGGCTGATTTGACTTGAATAAGGGCCGAGAGGTAATTTTCCCAAAAAAATTTGTTTCGATTTTTAGAAAAACAGTTAACCTACGGCAACAAAACATCCAAGAGTGACAAACTAAAATATGACAATATTTTTGTATTATAGACTTAAAACGTGTGTTTAACCCTAATTTGGCTGGGATTTTTTGAGGCTGAAAAAACTGAGGACGAGAGCGGATTCAGTCAGCACTTTTTGATGACGTCATCATATGTTTTTAATGATTTTTTTTCAATAAGTATGTATTCTTCAAAGTACAATTGGAGTAGTTCTATTTGGTATTTTTAAGTTTTGTCTTCGGTTTTTTAATGCCAAGGGATTATAATTTAACATATCTTCCGGTTTTTAAAAAATTTCCACCGTAACCATGCGAAAATCCGGAAAAAATCCGATGTCTTCCAAAATTGGAAAAATCAGGGAAATCTGGATATATAGGATATAAAAATTTGTAGAACGAATTTAAACCATGATACAAGTCAACTGCTTTAGTTATACAAACGTTATTCACATTTTCAATTTTATAGGAACTGATCAAGCTTATTTTTATTATATCACACAGGCGAAGGAGTGTGATTTACTAAAACGCATCGCTGTCTCTCTGGCTGTGGTCATTATTTTGCAAAATGACGCAATGCAAAATCTTGTTTTGAGGTTAGCCTCGGCTTTCATGTAATTACATTTTTGATCTTATAAATTTACAAATTCTAATATAACATATCTTAATCTAGGAAATTAACGCGCAACGTTAATTATGAGACGTTTTCGAGTTTTAGCAAGCAATATACGCCACAAGCAAAACGCAAGTGCTGAAAATGACCACTAGACGTCCCTTGAGGTTTATCTCAAGGGTTTATCCAAGTAGAATTAAGACTTAGGAGCTTAGGATCTTAGGACTTTTTAGAAACTTGCCAAATTTTGTTGCTTCTAGCAGCCTAGTACCCAGGCTCTTTGCTGAAAAGCGAATTTTCGTGCAGTTCACCTTGCTAATAGAAATTTAAGTATTTTTGCCCAATTTGAATTCGGAATTTTTGCACAAATTTCACCTTGTCTCACATATTTACGTGAGGGATTGTAGACCAGATTTTATTATCCATAGAAACACGAAAATTGAGGAACTGAATAAAAGCATATAAATTTTGAAACTGGAAAACCAAAAAACTAAATCAGAAAACGTCGTTCTCATGCTTGATTAAATTATAAAAGGGATATCAAATTTATGGTAGTACTAAAGGGTATGTTCAGAAAGAAACTGAGGCTAAAGCTACCATACAACGTCTCTAATTAAGTACCAACTGCAAAGTAATGGAAGAACTGCAAACAATAATAGATAAAAAGAAGTCATTGTTAGAGAATCTTATAGAAAAGACCTCTGAAATTGACGAAAAACTGACGCAAACGATAATCATGAAATAAAATGTAGATTGGAAATCAAACCAGTCTTATAAAATGTATCTCAAGATCTAAGATCGATAATTCAGGAAGAGAAGAACATTCAACTAGCTCAATAGCAAGACAAAAGGTTACGTTGATATAACATAATCATTAATGATATGAAAAAAACTATTAGCAGCGACAAAGGTAAAGGGGATGAAAAAGCTGTTAAACATTTCATTGAAGCATTACCTACCCCAATAACGTACAGAGCTGTTATAAGAAAAAGGAATGCAGAAAAATTAAAAGAAGACCAACCAAGATTATTTTGAAGTGTAAAAAAGATAAAGATAGAGTGATGAAGAATCTTGAAAACTTGAAGAACAAACCAGACTACAAAGGCGTAACTGTAACGGAAGATTATATCGTATCAGAAAAGTTAAACAGTGGAAAGAGAAGGCAGAAGAAATAAACCTGGAAAAAATAGACTTCAAGTACATTTGGAAAATCAGAGGCACCCCAAGAACAGATATCAGAATAACAAACTCTTTGAGAAATGAAATATGGGATGTCGAAAGAAGAACAATAAGAATTATTTGCGATTAAAGAAGATATTAAAGTCCGAAGTAATTTGCTTCAACAAAATTCGAGCGATTCATGGAGGCACTTTTCTCAAAATCGATGCTGCATAATCTGATAAGGTCGCCCACTAATTAATTTGTCACAGAAAAAACAGTGTACACGTTTGTTCCACACATCATCATCAGCGTCAAAAGGTATTTTCGAATAAATTATGATGTTGTTTGTAAATTAAAATTGACTTGTGATTCCGAACTGATACTCATACAAGATAAGTTGGGATTAAAATTCATTGACTACTCATTAGAAGAGATAAAACTGTTGATAATCATTATAAAAAATTAAAGAACAGTGCGATAAATAACTTTCGCGGTTATCCCTAATTTCATAAATATGGTCGTTTTATAATGCCTGCTTATTACGGGTCCAGTAATTAATTATCTTATTAAATTCCTTGATGCCCGCATACTACAAGCCGCGCAGTAAATCTTTATCTTACTCATTTCTGTCGCTTTATTTCAGGTCGTCCCCCCATTCGAGACCATAGAGTATACAAAAAATTAAAAAAGTTGCATCAAACATTTCCTTTGATATTTAAGTCAGTCAACGCACACTACAATCAATTTAGATGCATGTTTCCCTATCTTTTAGGATCGACTAAACCATGTCCATCTGCTGTTCACATGGAACCTTTCTCAACTTCGGTCTTCAAAGTTCTCATTTGAATATTTGCTACTACCAACAAGATCTTCACTAGAGACCGTTTCACCCAGGCTTACGCCAAAGGCTGCGTCACGATCCCCACGCCCTCCCAATGCAAAAACGGGTAAACCAACCTTGTGGTTGACGCTGGTTTGGCATTGTGTTCGACCTGTTGTATATTTCAATCATATCTAAAATTCCCAGGTGTGTGGAGAGCAAACGCTTTATTTTCCAAATAGGCGCACAACGGAGTACGAATATGCTGGTTATTATCAACACGATAGAGAGGCGTAAAGATTTCTTTCCCTTCAATTACTTCAACTCAATTTAATGAATTTGCTTACCTTCCATTCTTGACATTATGCGGAAATGAAATACAAGTTTCTGTTTGCTTACATTATTCCGGGTTTTTTTGATATATATTTGGTCGGCTTTACATTACATTTGAAATTTGGTGACTTTTCCTAACTTTTCCTAATTTTGGTTATTTTTACGAAGGTAACTTAATCCTGAGCAGGGGGTAATTATTTTGTAAATATAAAATATTGTTAAAACAGTCTCTGTTCTTTCCAACAAGGAAATATTATTTATGGAAAGACTAAATGAAATAAAATTTTGGAAAATTATTGATCAAATTATATTTTTTACAGACCAAATAGTCTATTTTACTGACACCAAATTTACGGTGAATGATGACGTCATAACAGGTACCAATGAAGTGTCCAGCTCAATTTATTATTCCAAAATGTTTGTATTAAAAGAGCCTGAATAATAGGCTGTTGCCATTTTACAGCATTCTACTGACCAAAAACCTATCTTATCTTATCTTATCTTATCTTATCTTATCTTATGCCCCCGCCCCCATGGCTTTGAACAAAAAACAACCCATGGCTAATAGGGTTAGTCCATTTCAATAGTATTTCTACTCTACACTCAATGTACCTACGGAAGGTTTTTTGTCCTGTGTAACTTTTCTAGATCTAAAATCTTCCTGATAACTTTGTTTGTGGTATTTGAAATGTTCCTTTCCAAATCTACAATTTTAAGTAAAAAACCATGGTGAACGAAGAAATCCCAAAAGATGACGTCATAAGTCATTAAATATTACCTCATAAACCAGAAAGCAGAAACTCCATTGGGACTGGATTGGGGTAATCTCTTGAAAGTTAAAAACGATAGACTTCAGAAGATGTTATGAATGTTTATAAAGCTGAATCGCGGTTGCCGAACTTTTGAACTTCCAAATGCACTAAAATCATCAAATTTCACTAGGTTTTCCTAAAAAATCTGTGAATTTTATTGATTTCGTATCATTTTGTATCATTTGTTAAGATATTATGTTTGTTAGCAGTACATAACTCTAGTTCTCGCTGATCCTAACATGTCTCTTATAAAAAAAACTGCGTGTATTTCGTTCATTTGTAAATACGAAAATATGGAAATTGATTGCAATTTGAAGCTTACCTCAACAAAATCAACGCGTCCGGTTATTTTGCAACCGTGAAAATATTGGAGACGACGTCCATGGCGACTGACCGACACGTCCATTTGGGAAGATTCTATGATTAGTTCTATGAATACAAAAAGGAGTATTACACCATGGTAATATCCCTGAATAGATACATTCATAAACAATACAGTATATGCATTAATATTCTATATATCTATATAGATGGTCATAAAGATTTTAAAAATAACATCTCAAAAGTAAATATATACATTTGATGTTAGACATATGATTCACTATTGGACAAGTTGCCATGTTATGAAGAATTCATGTACAAAATAGATAACATTTTAGTCGTGCAACTGAAAACAACATCATGAATTTTCTAATGATCAAACTGTTTATTATATATGATATTGTGATAATAGAAGCTTACATACATCGTACATCAACAAGCAGACATGCCTTATTTGCAAAAACGTACACTGGTAAATCTTTATCATTTCCAAAATTGATGCGGCATAATGTAACAAATCCTCAAGAATGTGCTCGTTTATGTGTACGAAACACTCAATGTAAATCTTTTAACTTGAACGTGGTAAATTCGCCCATGTTTTGTGATCTGATACAAAAAGATAGATCAGATGGATGTTCTTATGTGAATGGTGCAAATTGGAAATACTTTGAAACAGGTAAGACTTTTTTTGCTACTCAATTATTTAATGCATTAAAAAACTAGGCAAGTGAGAACGAGGCTTGTTCCTTTTGCTAGTAGTTGGGGAAACTTTTAATTTTTATTTATTGAGTGATTATTTGACAAATCGGGAAAACGTCAAAATGGTCGCCGTAAAGTTCGAAATGAAAACAGAAAGGTAAAAGATATGATCTTTATTCATTTGTCAGTATATATACTACTTATTAACAACTGCATGTCATAGATTCATGCAGTGCACATGATTAGAGCCTGCTTGACTCAGACAACATCGGAAAGTTTTAACTAAATAGC
The DNA here is from genome assembly GCA_032360805.1 of Neoturris breviconis. Taxonomy (NCBI): domain Eukaryota; kingdom Metazoa; phylum Cnidaria; class Hydrozoa; order Anthoathecata; family Pandeidae; genus Neoturris; species Neoturris breviconis. Next base: position 8,571 of record JAULBZ010002574.1, on the reverse strand, counting down.
TGGGCGACACGGTCATTGATAGTATATACACACATAGCTAGCCTTATACAGCTATAGACTATTGTGATTATCGCTATATTCCCATATTCTAGCTAGATGTCTAGCTTAAAGTGTTAGCTACCTAGGTATAGATGTATAGATGTATATATAAAGCTGTAGTAATTGGTGCTGTATTGTTTGAAAAAGTTTGAGATTTCAAAAGAGAGATTTGAGGTCAGGTGGATGATATCAGCATGATGATGTTGTGGGGTTAGAGGTGGTGTATACCATCATGATGTTGTTGTGGGGTTAGAGGTGGTGTGCTTTACTAACTGTATAGCTATACTACTGATGTAATGCTGTACAATCTATTCCTCAGCTATATGACAAATGAATGTTTGGTGCAGTTGTCTATTTGACTGCGGGGCAGCCCTTTTTACTGATCGGTGAAGAACAATACTCGGCCGCCAAATACAAAATTCTGTCAGAGATACATTGAATTTAAAAAACTACATGCCGATATAAAAATTTCTGATTAAGTGTCACAGTTTTTTTAGGCATTCATTCTGGAGGAGCATTTTGTCAGCGGGGCTTTGTGAAGGGGTGAGTGACTTATAACCTATTTTTTCCTCCTTAGCGCCATTCCAATGCTATTTCTTTTTAAATATATCTGAACGGCTTAGTTCAAATTTACCTTAAAGGAAGAAACAAATGCAGAAGAAAAAAAATGCGGAATTACAGAATGCAAATTTGCCCTGAATTCGCATTCTCTATTTCCGCATTTTCCAAGATTTTCAAGTGATTTGCATTCTAAAATTCTGCATTTTTCAAGATTTTCAAGTACTTCATTTAATTTGTTTATTTATGAGTGAAAGTAAACAGTGAGTTGTAAGTTGATGAGTTAGAAGTCGTGAGTTAGTAAGTTGCGTATATTTTCATTTAACCGGCAACCGACAACCGGAAAATAACGTTTAGCCTGGAAAGGTTTAAAAAATGTATATTTGATCTTGTATTTATTTGTTGTATTTTGAATCAGGCATATACTATGACGTGTCATACGTTGCAAAAATACAGTTTGACGGCGTACTATTTTAACCTCCATTTTGCAGCTAAAATTATCTAAATATTGGCATGAATGACCCACATTAGACATTAGTTTTTTACTTTACGAGCAAATGTGGAGGTAAACTTTTTTGTGGAGGTAAAGTTTGTTGAGTGATCACATGCAGTCACATGCTTGTGGATCACTCATTGCTGTACTTACAACAGATTTGCAAAAATTCTTTCAAAAATTAAAAAACAAAATAAAAATATTTTTTATTTTGTTTCAAATATTCTCTAAGTGTCAACCCAGGTTTCTGGATCAAACTATGGATGTGTATGCATGAATGTGTGTCTCTTTGGACACATATTCATGCTTATTTGTGCATAGATTTGCACCAGAAGCCTGTGGGATGGTGCCTGTGTCTGTGTCTGTGGTCTCTGGTCTCTGGTCCTGATTTTATATCATCTTCATATAAGAGCTGATTCTCCAGATTTCAGTCACTTGCAAATCAGTCATTGATGAGTCAACAGCTCAAGTTGGCTCAAAAATAGTTGGCTCAAATATCAATCAATAATATCATTCAATTCACCTCAACTACCCAGCTTCCCAGTATCTTGGCTTGGGAATATTGGTAGGTTTTTCATTTTTTAGTGCACACTTGTCTAGCTTCAGTGGCAGCCATCTTGTTTTGCATTTGTGCCTTGGCGGCCATTTTGTTTTTATTGTTTACATCTGCTTTGCCTACTTTGTTGTGCACTCAGCTTCACATTCGCCTGTTCTTTATCTGCCACATTCAGCCTAGCTTCAGTGGTTGTGTTTCATTGCAGCAGCCCTTGTATCTCTGTTTGTGCTGAGTCATTGTACTCAGGCCATGGCGGCCATTTTGTTTTTGTATTTTGCCTCAAATTATTTATATTTAGCTTTTTTCAATATTCAATATTTATTTTAATATATCATTTCAACTTGTCACTAAGCCGCGCCTTAGTTACCCGTTGCGAATGAACTTGTCATCAAAGGCTTATTTTTAAACTAAAATTTTTGTATATTTAGTTTGAACGTTTTCGAGAAATAGATTGTTACAAACATCCGTGGTGTGATTCTGGGAGTGGTAAACTTACATTCAAACAATACAAGAAGTGGTGTATAATCAATAATCAATTCTTGGAATATCAATAATCAATTAATGTAATAAGAAGTTGGATTATCTTATCAATTTATGGAAATTTATGGTGTAAATGGAAATTTGAATCAAGTTGGAATTTGTTGAAACTGAAGTTGGTGTCAAGCTGTTGGTTTAATGAAAAGTAGCAGAAGTAAGAGAATTGACTACAAAATATTCTCTTCTACTGGTGAAAAAATTCAAGTGCAACCAGACACAGCTGATATTGACGATATCGACATATTGGTGAATAACTTATCACTTGACGATAAAATGGCGAGTACTGAAAAGTCTGCAAGACAACCAATAATAGATGCTGCAAGTCTACAAGATGAAATAGCAGACTTCTTGGATGAAAACCATACTGATGATCTACCAGTTAACATCAAAGACCTCAATGATGTATCACAAAAAATTGAAACTTTACGATCAAGGTACAGAAACATTCATAAAGAACTGCAAGATGATCTTGATGTATACAATGAGCAGTACCAGAAGCCGTATATTCAGACGATGAGCTTCATCAAAGAATACATCAAAGAAATTAATCTTCGTAAGAAAATGATGAGAGCAACTGAAGATGAGCAAAAGCAACACGAGCAGCAGACCAACAACAGAATGCTCACATTTCAAGTTGAAGAAATTGAACGGTTGCTGAAGAACACATATCAAGAACTGAAAGTAGATGTTAAAACAGAAGGTGATAAAGATTTAAAGCATCGCATGGATGAGCATCATCTGCTGTACAAAAACATACGAAGATTAGGCGAAAAGATCGAAGAAATCATCAAGCTGATAACACAAGCATCGATAACATGCAACATTGATGAAATCAAGAAAAGGTATGAGCAACTTATTACACATACTGATGCATACTTGAAAGGCCTGAAAGATGAAATTCAGACTAGAGAGATTGACAAGCATGAATCCTTTGAGACGTCTTCACTCAACATCAAACTTCCGAAGTTCAAAGGCTACTCATCTACAATGGACTTCTACAGCTTCAAAGATCTATTCAACAAAGTGCATCTCAAGTCAACCCCAAAAGTGCTGTTACCCGATCTGCTGAAAAACAACTACTTGGAGAATCCAGCTTTGGATTTGGTCCGGCACGTTGATGATATTGACGAGGTTTGGGAACGCCTTAGAAGTGCATATGGAGACTCAAAGTCCATGCTGGCAAAGAAACTCACTGAAGTCAACCATATTGATGCCTTGTGGAAGACAAAAGATGCAGGAAAGGTTGCAGATGGTATCACAACAATCATCAACTACATGAAAGATCTGATGAGACTCTGCAAAAGACACAATATAGAAAATCAGCTTTACTACAGCGATGCAACTGACAAAATACTCAAGCTGTTAGGTGATCAACGAGTGACCAGATGGTTGTCTATACGATGTGATGCTTATTGGGAAGGTGAGGAGTTATGGAACAAGCTGATCCTATTCTTAGAAAAAGATGCTAAAGTCAGTCAACAAAAATCATTGTTAGGCGGTCAAGACAAGAAGTCAAAGGATGGTGGAAAAACCTACCATAGTAACGATGACCATTACAAGGTACAGTCTACTTGCTTCATCTGCGGAGAGTCCGACCATATCGCAACAAATGGCCCAGGTGGTACAAAGATTGTGCAGTATTTTGCTTGCAAGAAGTTTGCAGAGATGAAACCTTCCGAAAGATTTGCTGAACTACGCAAGAAAGGTCTCTGCTATCAATGCTTGTACCCAGGTGCTAAAAGAAATGTTGGCAAACATAGAGAAGGTAATTGCCAAAGAGATTTTATCTGTCAACATACTATGCACAACAAGTATCCAACAAAAATGCACATCTTGATTTGTGAAGAACATAAAGACCTTCCAGAAAATGAAGAGGTTCTAAAGTCATACAAGCAGAAGTGCATACTACGTCAAGCAGATCTACCATCATTCGCAAAGAACATTCGGCTGTCATTCCATTCTTCATCAGACGATCTACGATGTGATGAAAGAGCCATCTACATGCTTCAACCTGTTACCGTCAGCAGTAAAGAGTATACTATCTTCTATGACACCGGATGTGGCGACTTTGTATCACGACATAGTGCAGTCAAGAAAATTGGTGAACGTGCCATCAAAGAGTTTGATGGACCAGTTAAACTTGGAGGAGTTGGAGGTATAAGCACTGAAGCACCACATGGTATATACTCTGTCAGATTACCATTGATAACTGGGAAAGAAGCTACAATGACAGGTGTTTGTCTTGACGAAATAACCCAGGAATTCCCAATGTATCCGCTCAATGGTAAAGTTATTCAAGACATCAAGCAAGGTTACAAAAGAGCAGGAGGATGCATTACAGACTTACCCAGAATTCCTGATGTAGTTGGCGGTCAAGTAGACTTCATGATCGGAATCAAATATCTGAGGTATCACCCTGAAGCTATTTTCCAGTTACCTTCTGGCTTGACCATCTATAAAAGCAAATTCAAGAATCCAGATGGAAGTTGTGGAGTAATTGGTGGACCGCACATGATCTTCACCGACATTGAAAACCATCACCATCTATGCCAACCATCATCAACTTCCAGTTTCCTCAGTAATCAACTCAAACTTTACCAGAATGGTCTTCAAATCAACCCTGATGTCAAGATGCTAAAAGACACCTCATATGATGTCATTCATGATGGTAAAGATGAAGATTCAACCCACACCGATGTTCTAATCACTCGCCAGTTAAAGCTATTTGAAAGTTATGAGCATGCTGGAAGTGAAATTCAATACAGATGCGTCAATTGTAGAAATTGTCAAGATTGCAAATCAAAAGATTGTGAGCTGCTGAGTATAAAGGAAGAAGTTGAGCAAGGTGTGATAGACAGATCAGTAAAGATTGACAAAGGTATCACAACTGCTAACCTTCCATTCATTCAAAATCCTTCAGTGAAGTTGAAGCCCAATCGTCATAAAGCACTCAAAGTATTTAATCAACAACTGAAGAAACTCAACAGGAATGACCAAGATAAAGACGATGTAATCAAATCTGAGAATAAATTGCAAAGTCTTGGTCATGTGGATTGTCTCAAAAATCTACCAACTGATGTTCAACTTACACTGGCTGATAGTCCAATTCAAAACTACATACCCTGGCGTGCAGTTTGGAAAGAAAGTTCACTGAGTACACCTTGTAGAATGGTGTTTGATGCTTCTCAACCAACCGACAGTGGTTACAGCTTGAACGACTTGCTATGTAAAGGACGAAATAACATGAACAAGTTGGTGGAAATATTCATCAGATGGCGCAGTCACCGGATAGCATTTCACACAGACGTGGCGAAAATGTATAATTCTGTCAAACTCGATGTTAGTGACTGGTGTTATCAAAGATATCTATGGAAAGATAACCTCAACGACAACAATGAACTTCAAGACAAAGTCATAAAAACATTGATATATGGTGTTAAGTCCAGCGGTAACCAAGCGGAGACTGGTTTACGCAAAGTTGCTGAAATGTCGAAGAAAGATTATCCTGAAGTTTATGAAATTGTGAGTAAAGATGTCTACGTAGATGACTGTCTATCCGGAGAAGAAAATGATATCATTGCCATGCAACGTGCGGATGAAATTGATATAGTTCTTGGCAGAGGTGGATTCAATATCAAAGGTATCACTATGTCTGGCATTGATCCTAACCAAGACCTATCCTTTGATGGTAAAACGGTAAATGTTGCTGGTTTGGTTTGGGAGTCGAAATCAGACCTAATTTCCCTTGACATCAAAGACTTAAACTTTGCAAAGAAACACAGAGGGAAGACTATAAAAATCATTTCAACGATACCCGATCAGCTCACAAGAAGACAGTGCACATCGAAACTTGCTGAAATTTACGACTTAACTGGAATGTTCACACCAATTATTGCTTCAATGAAACTTGATCTGCACGAGCTGGTCACCAGAAAACTACAATGGGATGATGCAATTCCAGATGAGTTACGCAGTATTTGGACCAGCCATTTCCAGACAATGTCCGAAATCAAAAGCGTCAAATTTCAAAGAGCAATCATTCCAGAAGATGCAGTCAACTTAGATGTGAACACACTTGAATTTGGAGATGCCAGCAAGAATCTTGTTTGTGTGGCAATCTACGCAAGGTATAAACGCTCCAATGGAAAGAATTCTTGTCAACTGATTTTTTCAAGATCTCGTCTCGTTCCAGATGGAATGTCTCAGCCACGTGCAGAACTCTATGCTGCTTTAATCAATGTCCATGCCAGTGATATTGTGAGAAGATCATTTTACAAGCATCACACATACAGCATAAAGTTCACTGACAGTCAGATAGCACTACATTGGATTTGCAACAGCAACAAGACATTGAAGCAGTGGGTCAGAAACAGGGTGATTGAAATCAGGAGATACACTGAAGTTGATGATTGGCGATACGTACAGACACATGATATGGCTGCAGATCTTGGTACGAGAAAAGGACCAACAATTGAAGATGTGAAACCTGATTCAACATGGGTCAAAGGATACCACTGGATGACATTAGAACCTGAAGACTTTCCAGCACAAACCATCACCGATATCAAATTGAGTTACAATCAGATGAATGAAGTTAGAATAGAAAGCAACTTTGATTTTGAAACAACCTACATTAAGCGATATGTTCCAGATGAGGTAAAAGAAAGATATGACTTTTCAAACTACCTTCTGGATCCTAACAGACACAGATTCTCTACAGTAGTTCGCATTATGGCAATAGTTTTCAAGTTCATCAAATGCATCAAAGAAAAGATTGCCAGTAGAGCTGCACTGCTAGTTAAATCTGATCAACAATGTACTGCTGTCATATTCACAGATACAGAAATCTCAGAAGCTGAAAAATATTATTTCAGAAAAGCTGCTATGGAAGTGAAACATTTCATGAAAGCTGACAAGTACGAGAGATTCAGCAAAGACAAGGATGGTATTTTGCTCTACACAGGAAGAATCCTACCAACTGATAAAATTACAATAACGGGAAGAATGACATCTGTCATGAAAGACTTAAGTGCAGACATGTTTTGTCTTCCTGTCATTGAAAAACATTCTCCATTGGCTTACAGCATTATTTCAGAAGTACACTGGTATGATGAAACAGTTAAGCATTCTGGAATTGAGTCTATGTGGAGATATGTTTTGAAGAAAGCATTCATCATTGAGGGCAGAGGAATTGTGAAAGCATTGAAGAAGTCATGTGAAAGATGCCGACATTTGAATAAACGAAACATTGAAGTAGCAATGGGGCCCATCTCAACCTGCAACCTCAATATTGCACCCTGTTTCTACAATACTCAAGTGGATTTATGTGGTCCCTTTGAAGCTCATTCACATCATCATAAAAGAACAACCATTAAGATTTGGATGGTAGTATTCTGCTGTACGACTACATCTGCTACTGATATCAAAATCATGGAAGACTATTCAGCAACAGCGTTCATACAAGCTTTCATTAGATTTTCTTGTTCATTTGGTTATCCAAAACTGCTTTTGTCAGATGAAGGTAGTCAGATCATTAAAGCATTTCAATGTATGGAATTGACATTCACTGACATCAAGAATAAATTGTACAAAGATGTATCGGTCAGTTATGAAACTTGTCCTGTTGGCGGACACAACATGAACGGTAAAGTGGAACGAAAAATCCGGGAAATAAAAAATTCATTGGAAAAGAGATTGATTAACAACAGGTTATCTATCATGCAATGGGAGACACTGGCAGCTGAGATAAGCAACAGCATCAACAACCTTCCACTTGCCTTGGGTAATATTGTCTCTGATTACGAAAACATGGATTTAATCACGCCTAATCGATTAATATTGGGACGGAACAACGAAAGAAGTCCAGTTGCAAGTATGAACGTCACTAGTGATCCAAACAGAATCTTCAAAACTAATCAGTCTGTATTTAATTCTTGGTTTGAAAATTGGCTCATGAATCACGTACCAAAACTAATGACTCAACCAAAGTGGTTTCAAACTGATGATATTAAAGAAGGAGATGTTGTCATATTCTTAAAGAGTGAATCTAGTTTATCTTCAACGTATCAATATGGCATAGTTAACTTAGTGAATATTAGTAAAGATGGAAAAGTACGAAAAGTCGAAATCAAGTATAAAAATTCAAACGAGAAGATATTTCGTTATACGTTTCGAGCTGTACGAGAACTAGTAGTTATACATTATGCAGACGAAATTGGTGTTATGGTTGAGTTAAATGATATGGCTTGTTGATACTGACAATGTTACAAGATGTGATAATTTCAAAATTTTTGCAATTCTGTTGGGGGCAGTGTTGAGTGATCACATGCAGTCACATGCTTGTGGATCACTCATTGCTGTACTTACAACAGATTTGCAAAAATTCTTT
>JAULBZ010002573.1:0-18501 GCA_032360805.1 Neoturris breviconis | reverse complement strand
TATGGTGCCTGACAAAATTAAAAATGCGACATCCTTAGACAATTTTAAAAGGGACATAAAGAAATGGGTTCCGACAATCTGTTCCTGCAGGATCTGTAAACGTTATATACAAGGTGTTGGTTATATATAGAAATAATATTTAACTATCTTATACTTATATTTATATATATATATCAGCTATTCCAAGAATACCGTAATTTGGAGTAAAAATATTTTTGGAGTAACAATTTGAACAAAACTGTTTATGTATAGAAACTTCTTGAAATTTGTCTTTGTTTCCTGAAAAGAAAGCGTTTCATTAGGTTTCAGCTAAATTATCCCATTAGAAAAATAGGTATTTTTAGGTGAAGGTACCAACTTTGTTCAAAATCAAAGGACCTTTCATTTTTTACCAAAATTTGCCCAACAAATGTGCTTTTGGGTCAAAGATATTAGCACCATCAAATTAGTTCAGTTACCAATTCTAATCAAATGCCCCAAATTTGCCCGGTACTCTTGGGCCAAAAGTAAGAAAAATGAATGTCAGATTTGAAATCAATACTATCAAATTGAGTCAGGTAACAATCTTCATATTTTTTACTCATTTCGATCTGGTCTGCAGAATCCCATCTGCCTGCCATAATCATAATCGCTCGAGAATTCGCCGCCTTCTTAGCGACCGTCTCGAAATTCAAGCGCCTCGCTCGAAAGTCTGACGCCTCCCTTAAGAATCCATCGGCTGTCTCGAGATTCCGGCGCCTCGCTCGAGAAGTTCTCGCGCCGCTTGAGATTCAGCATAACAATTCTTCCGGAAGTTTATTTTCTGGAGTTTTGACCTCGATCCCCCCTTCTCTATCCTATCCGGCCTATTTCTGTTGATGTATCGTACATTTTTTTATATAAGCACTGAGGTCAGGTACTGAAAACTGCATAGGATAAAATGAAATTTCTAGTTTAGATTTATACTCTCGGTCATGACAGTAAGACTGCGCATGCGCGGATTTTATCTGTAAATTCTCGCATCCAAAATGGCCGCTTTTTACTCACTCACTTTTTACTCACTCACTGCATTTTTAGCAGTTCACTGGATTCTAAACAAAGTTAGTTTCAAAGAGGAAAGACATTGCAATGGAGTTTTCAAACATTGACCTTTTTGTCCACTATAAAGCATATGCCTAGTTTTCAGCTAAATTTAGAGAATCCAAAAAAATTTTCCAGCATGAAACTTATATTTTTCTGTTAGAAGAAGCCCCAAAGAAGATCATATCAAATGGGTAATTTTCAAACATCGGCTCAAATCTTAGCCTACGTGTAGAGACCTGTATCTCCGCCTATGCACAAACGTCACACTTTCAGTTAAAAAAATCCCAGGAATTTCAAGAATACATCGCATGCGCATTGATGTTTAAACAAATACCGACAAAAACCGAAGCCGAATGATTTAATTCTTTGTTTATGCTTTTGTGGACCGAGAGAAAGCGAGACTCGTAACGGAAAATATGACATTTGTCTATAGACCGAACTAAACAAGCGAAGGTCTCTATTTTAGGCTACCCAAATCTTGGAATATACCTACAAAGTTCTACATTTTGACGTTGTTAAATTCTGAATCATCTTATCATCGTTGTGTTAGATTTTCCTTGGCTATATGCCTGTATGCACTTGATAATGTTCCACATTGAAAGTGGTAGTAAAGTACAAGTGTTATCATTTTTCTTTAGTAAATACAGAAATTTTCCACCCCCACCCCAACCCTGGTTCCATATACTTTTGTTTTTCAACTGTTTCTTTTTTGTTTGTGTGTGTGTGGTTGTGTTGTCTAAAAAAATGCTCAAATTGTGCACTAGTTCATGTCGCAACTTGTGCAGTCCTTAATCTCGCAAAATATGCACATATCTATCATCTCGCAAATTTGTAATTTTGCAACATATGGCACGTCATATGTTTGAGCAATGAGATGGATGCTACTGTACATTTTTTAACAGATATTATCTTTACAATAGCTTGATATTGTGACAATCGTAAAAGATCGCCAAGTGGGATTTAAGATGTATGATATTATATGGGCATAATATGTGTAATATGGACTGTGGATGGATTGAATTCACAATTGTGCAGTTTAACGATAATTGCAATAATTACGTATATTATAGTTATATATTTTCATACATTACGTATGCACACATGGAATACACCGTTGTATTACCCCTTTATTCACACAGAAGTCAGAACATTGCAAGTGATTGTTTACATATGTACTTATTTACAGATACAGTGTTACCTTGCTGGTATAGAGTTTGACAACGTGTAGATAACAATTGTAAAAGTATTGTTCTGTGGACGATTTTAGCATTGCTTTCGATGAAGTCAGACTATAATCGTTGCACAATATTTCCCCAATTCTCTGTTTCAAGTTTGACAAGCATGTGTTTGGAATTATGTACTCGCTGATCTCATCACTTCCCTTGTTAAGATTCTGAGCTTCACTTGTGTCTCAATAGTTTGCTACTTTGATATGTATGTATTTTAACTATCATATCTTTTATTTTTTTAATTCAATTATGTATTTATTTGTTAATGACAAATATTTGTTTCTATTTGTAGCATTTTTACAATTTATAGTGTATTTCATCTGATCACAATAAGTGCTGTCTGCACAACCTTATTCCATAACGTGTTGCATTTCTATAACTTCTTTATACTTCTGCAAATCATATCTACCAATATACAGCATATAGCTGAATTTCAATACAAACTAACTTTCGCATTTAGACCATTACATTTCGCAAAGATTGACTTTCACAAAAAATAATTAACAAAAATAATATGCATGTTTTATTTTGTATACGCAGCCTATGATCCTACATACGCTAATTTTAAATCAAAACATAAGAAAGAATGAATATTAACATACGTTTATTCGTCGTGAAGAATTAAACTTGAAATTAAAATTTTCGAGCTTTTAATATATTTTTTTCAGGGATAAACTTTTGCGGTCACTATATTTCGGATATTTCGTGGGGTAAACCTTTGCGGTATATATACTGTAATGAGTTTTAGATAATTTTCAGGAACTTACTTTTGCAAAAAAAACACCGCGAAAGTTTATTCTCCGCAAAAGAATATTTATTCCCTTGAAGTATTTCATATTATTTTTTTGTTCAACAAACCAATGCACGTATTGATTGTGTGATTTAAAGTATTCTCGGGGAATCCATTTATGTACATTGTTGTGTAAATCTAAAAGGGAACACATACATCTTGAAATCTGAGCGCTTTTCTTTGTATATTCAATAAAGAATACCGTAAATGATCGAGTTAGCGCCCCTGAGCAAGGCTAAAATTATTTTTTAAGTACCTTATGCCGAATAGAGCCCCTTCTACATATTCAAAAGGAGCGCTTGTTCAAACAAATCTTTATCCAAGGGGACAGTTAATCAAGCAAACCTATAAAAACCGAACGTAAAAGTAAAAACTGAAAATATTTTTTCTTTTTTAGCACGTTCTTGCATTGTAAAATCTTGCTAAAATCCATCTTAAAATGAGAATATTTAATTTTTCGCTTTAGCAATTGTTCTAACTTTCAGAACGGTTGCGATCAATAGGTCTTTTGTGAACGCACAGTGTTGGGCTGGAATTACAAGTCAAACATCGTCTTTTTAACCAATCCTTAGATCATCACACAGAATTTTTACTAGATGTTGCAAAAAAAGTTAATAAACTCTGCGGGTGCTAATTTGGTCATTTACGGTAGGCACACTAGGGGACTTGCACAAGCATTAATTTGACAGTGAACGGTGTCTTAGGTGATTTGAAGTAGCATCGGGAAGGAGAAAGGAAATAATAAACGCGATTGGTTGCTTAGTTAATGTTCTTTTTCACGTTCCGTCATGGAGACACAGGAAAAAGTTGCATTCAGTTAAACTCTGCAGGAAAACGACACGGGAAAAGGCTTGAGACAATTAGATTTGTTATATTTCTGTATAAATAATTTGATAGCTTTAGATACTGTAGTACAGTTAGAACAACATCTGGTCGAACAGCTTCAAAGAAAACATGTCCACGATAGATCAGCTTTCGTTTTAATTTTTAACATAACAATACTGCACCTATATCTGCACCTCTATGTCACCATATTACGATAGTTGTTACCGATATCTACCGACTTACGCCGTACAAACGTAAGCGATGGATATCGTGGTACAGCTCAGGTCTATTTCTCCAGAGAGAGCGTAACTCGATGATCATCTGGTTACATTTTACTAACGAATTACAGAACAGAAAGACATTCTGTAAATTATGTTTATTAAAACGCGGAAGAAGGAAAATATGGTGGCGGTAGTGCAGTCTGGCTTGCGACCCCGCCTGCGACTCGATTTCAGTGAGAATATGGTCGGAAAACATAGCGGAAAAAATATATTAAGATTCGTATTGTTTTCTTTTTCTTCCTTATTTCCAACGTCCTTATTTCCAACGTCCTTATACAATACAAGCTATATATTCAAATGTGTCAAAAAGTTAAATCACACAGAATCTCCTCCATGTTTTCCCACATAGGATAAGAGGGGTGGACAGTTTATTTTATTTTTTAATATATTGACTTGGTAATGCCTTGTTTTCATCCCATACAATCTACTCATGTTATTGAACTATAAACTATATGAGCCGTTATTACCTCAAAGTTTCTCTATTTACACGCTGTAATTAGCCATTTTGAATAAGATTGGAAACAAGATTTTTGGTGTCGGATAGCAAAATATCATTTAGACCAGTTATTTATTTTTCATAAACCTTTGAGTTTTGTTATTTTCGCACGTCCACTCTCCTATTACCCTCATTAGTGGGCTCACTTTGATTCTAATCACATTACTCTCGTTTCATACACAGTACATTAATTTAAAAATTTTCTCAAATTCAGCTATTTCTTAGGTTGTGGTGACGCATGCGCAGAGTTGGTTTCTGTTTTCTATCTGTTTTAAACTGCCGTGCGGTATGTAACTTTGGAAGGCTGTTGTTTGAATTTTAAAACGGCGTAAATCATAATGCACATTGTGGAGAGTGTGTTTACAACGTTGAATATTAGAAAAAATATATTTTGCATAGGGAGTTATGTTGACAAAGAACGACAAGATAGGTACTAGTTTTACTTTTAAGTGGAGATAAACATTTAAAAGATATTACTTGGTTACAGTCTGGTTACTTGTGAATTTCAATATTCATAGACTTTTGATACTCTAGCATATGGTACAGCTCTTCTTTAGTCTGAGTGTCCTCCCCTCCCCTTTCTTTTGCTTGTCCACTCCAATTAATTTTATATATACAAATGGTTTAATATGTTGATGTTTTGCTGGCTAGTTATTAAATATCTTCTTACTTCGTGTGTTACCATAGCAACAAGCTGAACATTGCGTGTATACCATAACGTTTTAAACAAATAAATCATACAACTCCACCCAATGGACAAAGACAGGTTCAACGCCCGCAATAAAGACGCCTGAACAAACGTTGAACGATATGGTTCTACTTTACTGAAACAATTTTTACCAACTGGAGTAAATCTTTACAACGACCCGATAATAACACGACTCCTGTTTATAAACTTTGCTTACGTATCAGAGTAGAGGTACCTGTAGTAAAAAGTAGAAGTGAGTTTGACAAGATTTACTAGTCGTTTGTTTCGCTCTCTCTTCTCTTTTTTTTTGCCTTGTCTGCTCTCTACCCCGCGTTTTCCTTCGCTGTGTATTTAAAAAAAGTACAGGAATAATTCTTTCTTGATTTGAGTTCCGTGCGTGCTGTAAATTCCAATTTCTCCCGATTCCCGTTTTATCTTTCGATTTTTTTGGCTTGATTCCCCGCCCAGACCCACTATTCTCTAGTCTATGAAATTTTAGGAGCGTAGGTAAACACCGAGCTATGAGCACAAAGTTACGGAAATCTGATTGAATTTCCCTCGAGTTACGAAGAATTAAAGTCGCGATGCCACCAACTTCGTCCCCAGGGCTTTTTGCCTTTTCGAAATACGGAATCTGTATTTCGAAAAGGAAAGAAGTCCTGGGAACGAGGTTGGCGATTGCCACCAACTTTTTCAAAAATTCATAACTCGGAGAAAAAGATATTTTAATTTTTATCGAGTAACATAACTCGAGATTGGGTTGCTGTTTCAAATTTCATCGAGTTACATAATTAGTTTTAATAGGTTAGCCTTTCAAACTAAAATGTTTATAACACTATTCGAAAAAGTTTGCAACCGATCTGTAGACGTGCAGAAGAAAGCTTTGTAGGTCATCTATCTAAAGTTAATATGTCATCCTACGTTTAATAAGTAAAAAAACTTCAAATTCCTTCGGGAAACAAATGCTTTTACTATGTATTATTTCCATATTTGACGAATACCTAGCCTTTCAGACGCTCCGAAAAGGAGGGGCTGCGGGGGAGAGCGCAAAGCGCGGCGGAATGACAGGCGAGGTGCGAAGCACGGAGTTTCCAGAACTTCCCGTACGGCATTTACGCAGTTCCGATTTCCCGATTTCGTTCCGCTTCTGCCGATTCTGGTAAAACTACGACTACAGTCTAACGAATACCCTAAACCGAAGCTCGTCCCCAGCCCCTTTTGCCCACTTTACTCTCTCAAGTTAGAAGCAATTTCGATTCTTCCAGATCTCACACTTGGTCTGTTTTCTTCTGCAGTTAATGTAATACATCAGAATTCATTAACGCAAAATGCACTAAGCAAGATTCATGGTAGCTTTGGTACGCCGCAATGAAGATAAATCATCACACATTTCGTGTTGATGAATTCTGACGTCAATGTATTACACATTATATGGTTACATTAATTGCAGAAATAAACAGGCTAAGAGAGAAAATCGACCTTGTATGTAAATCAGGTTACCATGCCGCCGGATTTACTCATTTTCGTAACATTTTTTTGCCGAATAAATCTCGGCGAAAAAGAAATTTTATGCTGGTGTGGCGCAACCTCGTTCCCAGGTTTTCTTTACGCTTTTTAAAGGGAGGGACGGCGCGAAGAAGTTCTTCGCGCCGTCCATCCCTTCAAAAAGTGAAAAAGAAGCCCTGGGAACGAGGCTCGGTGTGGCGGATTTTTTAAAAATACCTGCATCGCGACTTTAATACTTCGCAACGCTCGATGTTTACCTGCCTCAAATTTTATTCACTTTTGACTCTGTGACTTTATACACAGATATAAATATATTACACATTTCGAATGGACATAAAAAACGGCTGCTTACACACGCATTGAATGCGAGATCACGCAAGGACGGACCAAGTTCGATTATTCCAGTCCCACTTGGTCTGTTTTCTCCTGAGGTTGTTAATGTAATAGAATGACGTCAGAATTATTAACAGAAAATGCGTTATAATGTATAATTTATTGCAACCAGAAAATAATTATTTCTTTTTCATGGCAGCTTTGGTGCCATTATGAATTATTATGCCGCAATAAATGAATAAATTATCAAACATTTACGCATTTCGTGTTAATGAACTATAATGTCAATGTATTACATTAACTGCAGAAGTAAACAGACTAAGAGAGAGGATCGATCTTCGTCTGTAGGTCAGGCTAGCAAGGACGCGTCTAGTTTTGTTTCATATGTCACAGACATCAAACAGGGGAGGAGGAATTAAGAGTAAAAAATACAAGGCCAGGTGAGAACATACGGTCTCACTCAGCAGTAGTGCCATAATGATGCCTTTTTAAGATGGGAGGTCCTAAAGAGGACCAAGTCAATGTTGTAAATCTTCTGTCATTTTTGTAGTAGTAATTTCCTTTCATGTTGACCATGTAAAAACCATGTGTTTACCTTTGTTCTCCTGATATTGATGTCAAGTCAAACAAGTTTGCCAAGCTAAGATAAACCATCTGGTAACTGATTCAGCAGTCTATATGTACAGCTTTCAATTTTAACTCACTTAACATTCTTTCTTGCTTTGGATAACTTGTTGTAAATGCTCACCGAGCAGGAACCATTGTAATAATTATATTATGACACATGAAATGTTTGTCTCCATTTTATAAAATTCAATGTTTGTTATAACGTTCATGTATGGATATTTGTAATGTGATCAATATAACAATGTCTAAAGTGTTCGAAATAAGAGCAAATAATCATTGTGGAGGAGTGATCGTTCAGCATCGCTTTAGGCTAGAAAGTCTGAAGCAATGCTTAAAAACCACTCACCCAGGAATTATTTGCTCTTATTTCAATCACCGGTCTCATAAACTACGTTTTCATGAAAGGTCTATTTCAGTGCTTGAAATAAGAGTGCATTATGTGCAAAAAAAATTGAATTGCTATTCCGGATGATTTCAGACAGTGTTTGCCTGACATATGTACAAATTACAAAGAATTTGTGGCATCTTTAAAATTTTGTCCGAAAATTAATATCCAATTTTTCTTGGTCTAATGTAAATAATCATTATTGATAAGAGCTATTTTATAAGCTAGGTCAGGCCAAGCACAGTTATAGTTTATATAAAATATGTTGTCAGACCAGCACAGCTCGAGTCGAGCTGAAGTGTGCGGAACATCTAAGGTAGTCATTCCGGACAGCTCAACACGACTGACATTTCCTTAAAATATAAAAATTTCATAGCTGAGCCGTAGCCACACATGCATATTAATTAAAGTAAACAACTTTATCATTGAGAAATAATAAAATAAGAATACAGAAAATTCTGGGGTTGGCTAGCCTGATCTACAGACAAAGGTCAATCCCTGGAAGAATCAAACTTGGTCTGTGGAAGAGACTAGGTTTGGCTAGCATGAAAAAGAATCATTTAGCACAGTCCAGCTTATAAAACAGGTATAAGTGATGTTTGAGAACAGCTTCAAATTATATAGACTGAAGCTATGTTCAAAAATCACTCTAGTGATTATTTTTTCCTCTTACTTCAAGCACTGCAATTAACAAAAAAATTAAAAATTGGTCAACCGTTTTGAACAGCTTCAAATAATGTATGTGCGTGCAGTCCAGTCGAGTTCTTGGTAAGGCATAGTAGTAGTAAAAGTTAATTTGAGTATCAAGATTATTTGAGAGTTATTTCTAAAGTGCATGATTGAACAGGGTTGTTGTAACCATAAAATTTACAGCAATATTGATTACTGATTCTGGTTATAACTAAAATTTGTAGATTTATAGAAACATACACTACAGATGCATGAAGATGTCTCCACACTACAGTGGTGAAAGAAATTTGAAAATACTTTTGTGAAACAGTTAAAAACAATTTCTTAGAGCATAAGAGAACGAATAGCCATGCCAAGAACAATGTCAGTCTATAGTAAGCTATGTAGAAACTAACAAAATATGTCGTAAAATCCGTCAAAAATTACAAAAAAAAACTAAATCTCTCTTTATACATATACACAAAATTTCACCTAATCTACAAATAAATCGTTTCCATTCTGGATTTACAGAGTAATATGTATATACAAACGCAGTAAAATTTAAAACTGCTTTTTAACATGAAATACTCGAGTAACCCATAAAAACAATGTTACAAACCTAAAAAACTTTTTAAAATATAAGGTAAAGTAACATAAGTAAATTCAGAAAAAATTTAGGTTTACTTAATAATAAAACTTTTGAGGTGAATGAGTTGAAAATTTACGCAGTTACCTTCAGAATTTGTCTCAAATGTAGAGACATAGCATTCAGAGCTACCTGCTCAGTGCGTGGCACCATCAGCCAACTTGGAGGTGGCACTGGCAATACGTTAGCAGGTGGAGGGCTATTAAATTTCGCCCCAGCGTAAGGTGATGAACTGCTCTCGTCCTCAGAATCAGACGTATAATATCTGTTATATGGTATTAAAATGGGTGAACTTCGTTCACTATCTGACGATAATCCAAAATCGGTAGGAGATGGCGTTGTCGTATCTCTGTCAAATAAATTTCTTGAGTTTGGACTTTCTCTCCCTTCACTCCGATGACGGTGTCTTCTTTGTTTGCTATATTGATTCCTTCCAGTCATGATGATTTCCTTTAACATACAGGAGGAATATTTTACTATTTTTTTCTTGGTTTTCTTTCTTCACAAGTTAAACGCCAACCACTGATCGTTTTAGGCGAACTTAACTTCGGCAGGACTTGCCTTTTCTACTTCTCTCCACAGAATGAAAAAACAGAGAATTTTTTCGCAATAATAAAACTTTTTTATTCTATTCAAGTCAAACAAATTTGTGGTCACCTGATTCTTCTGGCCAATGAAATTGCAAGTATATGGTCATGTGAGAATTTTCTTTTGTTCGTAATCGAATTCTTTCACGGTTCATGCTTCTCTTAATTAAATAATTCCCGGGGGTAAAACAGTTACTTATGATTTTCTAAACTAACTTAAAATTAATTAAAAAATAAATTTAAACGTTACTTTATAAGGATTATAATAAACAATTTCAATCAAAAGATTTTTATTTTTTTATTTACAAGTAAGGAACATTGATAAGCTATTAATTTATTTCAAAATAATACCCCCTAACATTGTTTGAATGCGTACATCCAGAAATAGCATCGATGGCCCCGGGTTTTTAATAACAAACCATTTCTCCATCTCAGAGTTTATAGAGGAAAACAAATCTATCCTACCTGTTTGAAAATTAAGAACTTGCGGGGGGAAGTTTATGAAACCAAAGGAGGAGTGCAGTTAGTTGTTTTACGTCATAATATAAAAACCATCGGGTTTTTCCTCACCTGGCGGACATCAAAAAACTTGAGTACGTAGGCATGTATACTCGTCGCGCAACATGGCGCAACAAAATACTTCACCATAAATGTTTAAATTTGTACGCAATTTACGTATTTTGTAGTGCAAATTGTGTACTCTATAACAGTCAAATACTTTATTCCTCCTATTGTTCGCGCCTCTTCTATTTTCGTGCTTTTATTTTTTGCGCCTCAAATTTTCGCGCACCTACTCTCTCGCGACCGTTTTTTGACCGTTTTACACTCTTTTCACCTGTTTTTTGCCTTTAATGCGCGAAAATAACCCCCTTAATTTACGCGCACTTTAAATGCGCGAAAATTGAAGGGGTGCCAAAATTAGTAAGGTAAGGAGTAAGGTACATAAGTTTGGTAGACTAGAGAAGTAAACGCAGAGGAAGAGGGAGAGAAAAACACATGGCAGTTTCTGCATTTCCATCGTAGTTTTCTTTTCTGGACATTGTTAGGAAGATGTGAAAAGAAAGTTGAAAATGTTTACCTTTCAAAAGTGAAAACTTGCGTTAAATTTTGGCAGAGGAACTTTTTTCTGTTGGATATTAGCTTTATACAATGGAATCTCTCGTACAACATAGGGGCAGACACATCCGGTGGTAAAATGTAGTCAGCAGAGATTTCAAGTCAATACCCTGCTTGACTTAGTATTAGAAGAATGACCTTTGAGTATTCGTACTAGTTTTTTGGCGCAAAAAGGTTTCCAACTTCGTTCCCAGGGCTTTTAGAAGCCTTAGAAGCCCTGGGGACGAGGTTGAAAGGTTATTTACTTGCATTTGCCTTGCCACTCTGCGCGAAAATTTAATACGGGCGAATTTTTCTTTTCTCGTTGCGCGAAAATTAATGCACACGCAATATTCAGTATGAATAAGGTATATCAACTTTCTATAAGACGTATATCTCTCTAAGACGGAACCTTTTTTGTACCTAAGGTGTCTGATTTATAGTGTCCACGGTACATCGATGCGTCTTCTCTACAAAAAAATATTGGCATCGTTTTGACAGCACGGATTTCGTGACTGAGAACTATCAATACGTTACGACCCGTACGATTCCCATTTACAATTGAAAACAACATTGTTTTTATTGACGTTATTTACACCTCAATTTCGATATTTACACATGTATAAACAGAAATATAATCCTTTTCAAAACTGTGATTAAAAACAATATTTTATTTACATTTTTAGTTATATAAATACAATCTATTTTAAAACTAAATTTTGTTTAAATAATAACGCATGTACGTGAATTTCCAACATCTTCAGAAAAACAAACACTTTTTGGCTTTTTGCCTGTATTATTGTTGTTTGCTTCGCTGGATGAATCCTTTGGACATTCTTTGATTTCAACTCTTTTGGGAACTAAATAAAAAACACAGGTAATAGGACAGAATGCCATTTTTCTATAGAAGTATACAGTACTTTCTAAATGCTTAGATTTCCAGGCTAGCTACAACCGATCGCATAAATTATAAGACATTTTATGAATTTCGGCAAGCAATACAAGCCACAAGTAAAACGTAAATACGAAAAATGACCACTAGACGTCCATAGGTCTTAAGGCTTAAGATCTTGGGGTTTTTTGCAAACTCGAAAAATTCTGCTGTTCATAGAAGTCTAGTACCCAGGCTCTTGGAACATATTCGATTTTTTGTGTCTTTAGGTTTGCTATCGAAAATTTATGGCTTTTTATCTAATTGGAAATTCGGGATTTTTGCTTGAATTTGACATTGTCTCAAATATTTATGTGATTGCTTGCATGACTGGATCACAGGCTAAACTTCTCAATTATTTACATGATGGCACATGAAAGTGTGACAAATCCATTCGTTCATTATCCGTGCCAAGTAATTGCTTACAAATACAATTATTTCTTAATCAGTTCGTCCTACCCACAAGATTTAAGCCCTAGTCCACACCTAGCTACGCATTATATTTCATCGTACAGTCGCTCTCGGTATAACAAACCCCTAGTAATAAAGAACTTTCGCTATAACGAATGATACTCTTTCCCCTAGGCAGACAACTCCTTGTGATACCTCTCATAACGAACACTCGATATAACGAATCTTTATTCGTTTCATATTGTTGTCAACGTTGCTCTAGTTCAAGTTTTTGCTCAATGGGTAAACACTAGCGTGCAGGTTAATGTGAAATGGAAGGTATTTTCTCGTATTATATAGGTCCCGAATGCGAAAAATTATTTTGACAACTTCCCTAAATATATATTGAATTATATTATAATTTTTTTTGATCTCATCTAGTACCAGAATGAAAAAATTAAAAACCGCTCTAATGTAAACCAAGTCTAAATTCACAGTTTCTATGACTATGACGGTGAACAAATATTTAATTATTACATGACGCATGTTGTTCATGAAACAATTCCCTCAGACAAAGTGGCTAAAAATAATCTTAATTCCTAACAATTTATGTTGACAAAAGGTTTGTTGTGATATGATATTGTGTTCATCCTCGTTCCCATTCCATCCAGAACGAGGTTCTATAAAGCGATTAAATAACATTTCATTCAATTAAAATAATAGTTTCTGCTAGACTAGTCGATCAAAGAATAACTTAAAATAAGAGGGAAATATTGGAAGTTACGGCACATCAAATTAGTACACATGGACTTTGTTCGATATATAGGGAAAGATTGATCTTCAGAATTACATAGCTACCTAACTTGGTAAACTAATAGACTAAGATAGACGTCATTAACCAATGTACTATTGTGTAATAAGTAAATTTTCAATAAATCTTAAGTTATTTGATTTCGGGTAAAATAATGACAAAACATACACACATCCCAAGCAACATCTCGTTTCGTATTTTATGGAATGTACCTACCTCTCTCTCCCCGGTAGTTAAACGTGTGAAGTCTAGCTGATACTCAGTGGGTAAAAACTTGTTCAAAGTCCACAGTAAAGATGTTAAAACAACGTTACTGCGAACTTTGAACTAGTTTTTGCCCATTGGATATTGTCAGCATCCACAAATAATTCAGTGACTGTTAGTATTACCCAAGTGGACAAAACGCGTTCGAAGTCTGCCGCAGTAAAGCCGCTAAAACAACGTTGAACGTCTTTACTGCGTACTTTGAGCAGGTTTTTGCCCACTAAGACTTCCCGCCACAGGACATACCACACAATTAATGTATTTCCTCGTGTCTCGTTAAATTTAATGTGACGCATATATACGACGAGTACAATCATAACGAGAAAAGGATTTAAACAGGGGAAAATAAGAAATGTTTTATAGCATACCATAAACGTCATTTATTTTTTGCCAGTTTTTTTTGTTACCAAGAACACCATCGTAGAGAGGTTTGAGAAGCGGATTAATATGATAGAATACCTTAAAACAATATATGTTGTAGATGATTAGAATATGCGTCAATCAATTCTCAGCAACAATCAATAGACTTTTCCCAAATTGTAGAATTCCGCCCCCTCCATAACTTTTGAACCACTTATAGGATTGAGATGAAGCTTTGTAGAGTTAAGAAGTGTTTACACGCTACGATTAATCGGGCCAATTCGATACTTACTGACTATGGTCTAGACGTCGTGTGTACAACACTGCAAAAATCTGTTAACCGTTTACAGATTTTTCAAAATCGTGGCCAATTTTCCATAATGGCAGTTAGTAGAGTACCGAATCGTGACTAAAAATCGTAGCGTGTAAACAAACGCCGCTTTATAGTCCATCACAAAAGGAGCAAAATAGTACCAAATATTTTTTGCTTAAGATAACATTTTTCTGATGATGTCATCACAATTAATTTTAAATAGCTTATTTTCTTTAAAACTGTACTTTCTTAAAGCTTTTTTCATTCTGTTTGCAGTTTTGGGTAGGTATTTAAATGTTCTTTCACGTAGTTTCCGGGTTTTTAGTGAAAATTATGGAAAATACAAAGATTTTAATCCGAAATTCGGGGGGAAAGGGTTAGTCACCTGATGCGGCGATGGTGCAGTGGTATGCAACTTCGGTTTTCACCAGTGCGGTCGGGGTTCAAATCCCGCTGCAAAAATTGGAATCGATACTCCACTCCGATGCGCTTTAAATGCAGCGTGCTCAGCCCATCAGGAGCCATCGACTGACCGCATGCTGGCCTGGGGCAAGTTAGAGCAATACTTTCACGTATCTTTAGCGGTGAGTTAACCTAGTTGACAGTAGGATGGGAGGACGAACCACAGAACTGATGTGGATTCCCTGAGGACATTAAACTTCCGATTTTTTACTTACTTACTAAACTTATCAGAATTATTTATTTTGTGATTTTAAGTAACTTCACCAAGTTTCGTAGCATTAGCATTACTTTAACACAAGTTATGGTAAAATGATGATATTGATTTTTACACAGGGTTTCTCACTTGAAAATAGGTGGTTTCAGGTTATGACCCATATCTTTTGATCTACTGGGGGTATGATGTTCAAATTTCGTCAGTATATGTCAAATAAATTTATATTAAAACAGGTAAGTTTCAGCATCATCGCTTTTCGTGCTTCGAAAGTTACTATAAAAAATGTGGCATATTTATAGGATTAAAGAGTAGCACGGATATCGAACTTCCACAAGTGAAAATTTCGGTCACTTTAAAGTTCTGCTCTCTTATAAACCTTTTCACAAATTATGAAAATAGGCGTTTGTTGTTCAAAGTATAAACTTTGCAATGCAATAACTTCCTTTCTGCACAAAAAAGGTTTTTTTATAGCTTTAATCCTATTTTATCTGGGGAGGGAAGAGGGGGAGGCAAAAATGCCCTACCCTGCGGATTTCTATAAATAACTTTTTCTTGTGCGTAAAAACGACTGGAAATTCACAAGCCTGCCACAATACCTATTACAAACTGCGACCACTGATATAGTCAAAAAAATGTTACATTATATATGAAATGACATATTCTTGCAAGCAATATCGTGTTCTTATGTTTTGTTTATCATCATTTGAGCTAAATTTGGACGAAATAACACATTAAACACATAAAAATACAATTTTCTATTGTTTTCAAAGGAATTCTATTGTTCTCAAGACAATAGAAAAATAATGACCTATTGTTTAATTATTTTTTGAACATTTTTGAATTGTGTTTGATGAGGACATTATCTGTGCCAATTTTTATGAAGAAATTCAAAGTAGTTTAGGAGTATGTTTTTTTTGTAAGCATAACGATTATGAGCATATTAAAGCCTCCAATTCTAGAAAAAAATAAACATATACTAAGCATAATGGTTAAGCCTAAAATTTTACAAGGAAACAACTCCACAAGTTTATGTTTATGTCTACTTGATGTTTGTTTGAGCCTATGCAGTACTGAAACCTCTCCATTGTATTTCACACGTTCGAATTTTGTGAACAGTAAATCTAATTTAAAATTTGACATTTATACAAAAATAGCGATTAAACTTTATGTTTTAAATTACTGTATTGCCCCGGAACAGGCCTCTAAACTAAAAATTTTAATCGAAAAGAGACTTTCACAAAATAAGGTAAGCATATTTTGAGCCTGAAAATTGTAACTTCCTAAGCATACTCGAGCTAGCCTGATCATGAATTTTGATATGGTTATAAAAAAAAATGTAGGGTTAGCTAATGATTGAGGAAAATGACAATTATGTTATTCTTTACACAAAAATGAGGTCAAACTTAGAAATCGAAGAAAAGAGGATTTTCGCTGAGAAAAATACTGGTCATAAAACATTTCCAGGTTCCAACAAACCCTTCGGTTTCTGTAAGCATTCATATTCTCAGTAGAGAAGTAATTTCCTTCAAAAACGGAGAAAATATGTTCATGAATTTCAGGAAAGGTGTATTCAAATCTAATATAAATTTTCATTTAGGCGCATATCATTTCTGTATCAGTACTAGCAATCTTCACAGGAAAACAAGCACCGGTTTATGAAAAAATCAGTACTTACTTTATATAAGGGTAAGCAAACGAAATCTATGAAACCAACTTGCATCTTTGGCAGATCGCCATGTTTTTTACGGTCCATCATCGGCTAAAGATAGATTAATAATAAATTATTATGCAATGCTCTCCCTTCCCCCCAATGGTGCAGGACGTTTGTTTAATCCATGTCAAAAATATGTTTTCATAACTTTGACTTGATGCCTCAAGTCTACGAGATGCTGTTAGTTTTCATCTAACACTTTAGTATATTAGTATTAAGGCTTAATAAATAGTTAAGCTTCCCTTCAATTACACAAAGTTTTAAATATGAAAATAAAAAAAATCAATATTTCTATCGTTACTAAGACTTTGTGTATCCATTTTTGTATTTTTGTCCATTTTATTTTTATTTATTTTAAATAGCATAGCATAAGAAAAATGTGGAGGAGTGTTTTTTGAGTATAGTGTTTAGCTTTTGCAAGTCTAATAGGATCACAAATGGTAGAAATGCACACACAGGATTAAATACGAATAAATACTACGCCTTCACAGATAATCTTTGTCATTTGAAAATAAAATATTGAGTGACGTAATACATAGTCAAAAATGATTCATGGCTATCTATAACAGCATAACGATAATACAAAACTCAAATCCTTGGCATGCTTCAAATACATTGTTCTTACCATAGGTTCAGAAGAAAACTCGTTTCTTTCTATATCTCCTTGTTCAAAAAATTCACTTGCAACTAGTTCAGCAACCTATAAAATGTAATCAAGTTGTTACAGGTATACATAATCACCGTTTTGGACAAAATTTCAAAATCTCTTTCAAAATGCCCCAAAAATTTCATGGTCAAAAAATATCCGGTAGCATCGAAATGAAGGTTGCTTTTATGGAAAATTTTCAGTCAGACCAGATGGCTGCCCCACAGTAAGCATAGAAAGTTCCTATAATTTCTATAATTTTAAATCACTCATATCTCCAAAATTCAACTTTCCTTGCCTGCGTTATTAACAAGATAAACTTTAGGTCGATGTGAAAATTAAAAAAATCCTAAATGTGTTTAAGTTACTTTAATCCTTTAGAAAATGGGAATTTTAAGCGTGTCATGATCAGGAGGAATTGCACAAACTTAGTTCGTGCAAGTTGGTATATAAATTGTTTACCCGTTGTTGAATCTCCCACGGTTTAGTAATAGCAGCAACATCGCAAGCTGTCATCATCATTCCTCTAAAAATAAAAATAAAAGTGACGGTATTGTAGTCTACCAAACTGAGCAAAAGTTTAACCTAGTAGCTACATGCAAATAATTTGCATGCATTATACATCACAGTACTATCCATGTACTATATTAGAATGCTACAGTGTTCGTTCCCACATTGTCATGTTCGTATATATAATATAGAGAATAGTCTATATGCATATAGACTATTATAATAAGGATTTATGTCTATATAGGGTATTATTTATACAGGCTATATGTATATAAATATGTATATGCTTAAGTATACATGGGCTATGTACATAGACAATACAAAATGTATTATGCTTCTTTGAAATAATTCCTTTTCTTAACCCTATTAGAAATAGAAGAAGCCATCATGCCTCATCCTCTTAAATTGTGCATAACGTTTTAAATAAAAGTGATATCATGCTCAGACTCTCTGACTTTTCCTAACTTTTTCCATATTTGTTTTTTTAAATAATTTGCTCATCTTCTGCATTACGGTAACTTCCAAACAGTGATAGACCAAAAAAAAAGAAAATAGGGGAATATATATTTATTTTATGTGACATATGACACACGTAGACTGATGACATTAGTCGCGGCAATTGCTAAAGCCTATTGTTATTGATATGACGGCTTTCACAATATAGCGACTA
>JAULBZ010002572.1:0-18502 GCA_032360805.1 Neoturris breviconis | reverse complement strand
CAATTTAGTCAGGAAAATTAAGTAGTTTTTGGAGAAATGTCAGGAAAATTTTGTAGTTCAATGTTGTATGAACCCTGTAATGTTGTAAATGGCTTATTTTTCACGCATGTCTGATTAGAATTACGATAGAAAGAGAGTTATGAAGAATTTTTTCAATTTATTTTTGTCGTATCCAAGTGGGACAACATCGGACGTTGTTGTTCCGACGTCGTGTTCCGGCACGGCTATTTTCTGGTTTTTAACAAGTATTAGAGAAATGCCTAAATAATCACCTGAAAACGTCGTGTGTGATGATGTCAATTCCTACCAGTAAATTTGCATTTCGCGCAAAGTTTTTCACCTTAGTTAATTAGTTCATATTTCAGGGGGTAATGATGGTTTATCGATTGTTCTTATCTGATTTTCATAACATTACAAAAATTTATATAACAAAATAATTTGCGTTATCGCCAGGGAAGAGTTTACAATAGTGATATTCTGCGAAAAAATACCCTTAGAATTTTATTTCTACTATGTTATTCTAATTAGTTTGCCGCTGTTCTACGTCATGAAGGCATATATTTAAAGTTCTAATTAAGAGAGTTTCTAAAGGCGTTACAGGAGTCATTTGTTAGCAATAAAACGATAATGAAAACAAATTAAAAACAGACAAATATCAGCGGGAAAACATTTCGGCAGAGTTGTTATTTTTGGTGGGTTAAATTTCGGCAAACTCTTTCGCCAAACATTTTTCCCGCCAAATGTTTTGGAAGTTAATATAGTTTAACCCGTCTTGAAGCCGATAGATTCTCGTTAAAAACAAACATCACTCTTCAACAACAATTCTTTATATTCACCAGTTTGTTGCTACCTGCTACAGGAAGAATCCGGTTACTCATTCTGTCTGTTTATGTCCATTGTTCCATCTTGTCATTCTTGTTCTATCTTATATAAAACTGTTATTTACTTCAAATGAATTAAGCACTTTCTCCGACTGGTGGCGCACTCGGGGGCTGCGAGGTTGCTGCATTCGATCGAGGGACATGCCATGTTCACCTTCCCAAGCCGTGGGGTGTTTTTTGTGGTGCGTCGGGGACAAGCTCACCGCAAGCGGCAGCTAATCCGGACGCATTTGGTGATGTTTGGAGGTGTGCGTAATTCTAGCGAATCTGTCCAGTACATGTGTTACTTACTGTTGTTTATTATTAGCCTTGTTATTTCTGATTACTTTAAATGCCAAAACGCCAATTTTTATCATACAATTGCCCTAATTAAATTCCTGACAGGGCAGAAAGGGGAAAGTTTTCGAGATATTTATAAAATACTGAACATCAGTTTATAGGTTGTGTCAGACTTTAATGATTTAGATGTCTGGGCGAAGTTGACGATAGATCTAAGAGACGCACTACGGAGAAGCATTTTTATGTCATGTTTCGTGGCCTAAAAAAGAAGCATAACACATTCCGCTATCTCACAGAGAAATATTTAAAGTTTCCGACACCTCATGTTATGAAAAATATTGTGATTTAACAGACAAACAACATCAATCTAAACGTCGTGTGATCATGGTGTACTCAGTGGGTTGTGGCCTGACATTAATTGTTTCTATGTTTAATTGCCATATTTTCGCCGACTTCGAGACTTCAGCGATACAATCCCAACCCAAACAAAAATGACGTCAGGTCAATAACTAATTCTGTAAAAAACAACTAACGTATTCGTCCGCTGAACTAACCTTGACAATCATCTAACGGGATTCTTAAAAGAATATGCATGTTTGTGAGATTATGAAAGATTATGAATAGATCATAGTGCTTACCTACAGCTCTTTAACCCTTAATACAAATTATTGGAATATTTTTGTGTTTGTCAGTGCTACGTTTCGAGAAATATTTCGTCCACGGGGAAATGAACAATCCGACATATTTGTGAAACTTTTCGAATGCTAGATTTCCGGGCGTGACTGGAAAGCGTGCGTAATAGGCGAAAATTATAGATGTTATTATTGAAAGTATTTCAAGTATATGATTCTTACTAATTCTTATAAATTCAAATATCATTTTCAAAAAATAGAAATCATTTCAACGTTCTTGTAATCGATTGGTTTCTTATTTTGATTAACCAATACAATGCAAGAACATTGATTAATTGCTCTCCTTATAGAGATGATTCGTAAAAAAGCGACATTTAGACGGTAGTTCGAGCAACGTTTGCGTTAAATGTAATCCTGATAGAAGACGAAAGACTATATAATAAAGTAGCAGAATATGAACATTCTCCTTTTTTTCTTATTATGGAAAAGGTAAGAAGCACTGTAAAGGAGGTTGAAAACAAGACCCTCAAATTTTCACTGTGGAGGAGGAACTTTTTACCTATTATCTACTCTTATTAGGACCATTAGACCATTAGTCCCTGTTAAGCAAACATCACATGAACATTGTAAAATGTCGTCAAATAAATAAGATGATTCCATCGTATAAATATAATTAAATCCGTCACCATATGCTGTATATTTGATAAATACCACGTACACAAATTTAACGCCCTGTAAACACGGGCGTATAATCAACCATTAAAATGAATTGTTGGTCATACATCCCGCGCACACAAATATCCAGAAGTTTTCAATACACCTTTTTCTTTTTATAAGAAACCTAAGCAATGGCTTGAGCCTCAGGTTTCTTAAAATGTTACAAATTTAGGTCTTAAATGTTTCTTAATTTCTAACGATTCAAAACGTCTTCGATTGTACCATTACTGCGGACTGACATGGTTGCTAAGGATGGCGACGGGGATGGAAACATGTTTAACTTTTACTTGTAAAAGCTTATGTTAGTAACACAACTAGAAAAATTTTACTCTTTATTATAGTTATCAATTTTTGTTGTGGTGCATGTTTCTTAACAGAGGGGAATTCAGCCTGCCTTAGTTTCTTACTTTTTTGCAAATCTGAGACTCAGGTTTCTTATAAAAAGAAGGTGTAAATGACTTCTTTGCACATATTTCTCATAATAATCTAAGTTTATTTAGAGTTATACTTCTGCAGTATTCTTTTGCTGCGGTAGTGGTGTTGGTTGCTTTTCGTAAAACGCGATGTACGAATATATCAAGCTTCCACATATACTAAGAAAAAATAACAAGTTAGTAACCAAATGGAACTGAAGGCCGGAGTGTTAACGTGACTTTCTCAAAGAAAGCAATGAATAACTAACTCAGTGTTGACAATAAAATAAAGGAAACAAACATAATACGTTCAACACAGGTAAGAATCGTATTACTTTACAGAACGTAGATCATTCCTTACAGTTAGCATATATTTATATTCCAAATAAAAGATCTCGTTGAGATAATTCACGCCCCCATACTCATCTTCAGAGCGCCTTGTTTCCATGACTTTATTATAAAAGGGAGAAATTTGTTATTTTCGAAAATGTGGATACAGAAACCGAGGTCTAGTGGGTTTTAAATAACATTCAATTCAGAATTATTTTTAATTATAAAAGAGTTCGCACCCTCTCCCCTGGAAAATAATTATTAACTACCAAAATAATGATAGTTATTATCGAAAGTGAATTTCGTTGTTTCATGCTTACCTTATATTTAATCCCATGAAGTTGGACCAACTAAATAAGTAATCACCGCCAATCAACATCCCACAATAAGTTACTAAAACATTCTATGACAAATCATAAACATCTTAATATTTTATAGATAGCTTTGATATGAGCAAATACAACGTTGTTTTTAAATCAACCTTGACGAAGGAGAGTGTGATTTATTGAAACAGGCGTTTGTCATTTCTGTCGAACAGTTTTTTGAAATTCAACGTTCATATTGGGTATGAACGACCGAACTGCCTACGAAGAGTTTGTATTTCCTGTTATTAGTTTAACTACATACTCTCGATCACTTGAGGGTTATGGTGAGGTTAGGGTTCGGGTTTTGATATAGACATGATTAGTTGTAGTATGATTATGGTTTTGGTACGGTTGTGGTTGGTTATAGTTATGGTTTTGGCATGGTTTTGGCATGGTTTTGGCATGGTTTTGGTATGGTTTAGGTATGGTTTTGGTAAGGTTTTGGTATGGTTTTGGCATGGTTTTGGTATGGTTTCGGTATGGTTTAGGTATAGTTACGGTATAGTTACGGTCATGGCATGGTTTAGTTATGGTATGGTATAGTTATAGTATGGTCAGTGTTATGGTTACGGCACGGTTATGGCGTGATTATGGTATGGTTAAGGTATCGCCATCATGAAAGAACTATTAATGTCCACTGAAGCTATCGCGAGATTTGATGTTTAAAGTAAAAATGTAGTTTACGAACAGAAAGCATGTTGGGAAACAAGAAAACATATATTCATAAAATCATGAATCCCTCAACCTGCTTCATAACGTTTCTACAAAAATTCATACTTCCTGAACGGCCACTTAAAAAAGGATACAACTGGCCTGCACATAGACAAAACATACAGAATGCAAATAAATGGAAAATTTTTATTGATGTTACATAACATGGTCCCATGTTTCATTGTTGTAGTTCATAACTTCAGTGCAAGTGTAACCAAGTGTAACCAAGTGTTTTTATGTTTTTAGCAGTACTGTTCAAGAAACAAATAAGAAACTTGAGTTCCAATTTTCAAATTTATGTTTGAAGGCATGGGCTTATACGAATTGACCCTTAATTAAAACCTGGGAAAGTCATCTAGAAATACATTTGCATAAAAGAAAAAGCAGAAAAACAATATATTCTAAAGTTTTTAAAAGAACCTTTTTCAATTTTGAATTACATAAAATCGTTGTATATTTATTTGCCACAAAAAAGCATACTGTAAAATGAATATAGGGTAGTTTTGGAGTATACCTTTAAACAACCAACAATAGTAGTAGTCAGTGGTGAGTTAGCTTGTGTGCAAAGGACAAGAGAATAGTTCAAAACAAATCTAAAAAGTAAAGAAAGTCATGTGTGTTGACGAGAGAAAATGACGAGATAGTATGAGAAAAGTGACTTGTTTGACGAGCACAACACAGAATTTTGCAACTGATCACCAAACTCTTCTTCACAGAGAGTATTTTATTACTTAATTTGAACACTCTCCACAAAAAAGTGTTTGGAATAAGAACAATTAATAATCACAGTGGAGAAGCGTAGGAAGTAATGACCGACCATTAAATAACTTACCCCATTACACACGAGAGGAAGAATTGAAGAATAAACGGAGGAGAATGCCATTTATCGAATTCATAAGCCTAAAAATAAAACGTACTTTAGGAATTATCTTCACTAGTATCTTTGTAGAAAGCAAATATAGCAAGCACATTTTTTACTTACATTTGTTCCAAATAAATCATTTACTTACCAGATATAAATATTGGCTTCGCCTAATCGCTTAATAATCCTATCAAGCCTTTTAAAGGGCCCATGAGAGGGGACGGGGGCAATTACTTCCCAGACACTATGATGAAGTTATGGATAATGACGACATGGATATGAATTTATAGCCGATATTTTGTTTTGTAATTCTGACAATAGAATCAAAATTAGAAACCAAAACAATTATTGGGCTCCAGGTTTTTGTCACCTCTGAAGATAGGCAATGTTGAATATTAAGCTCTCGTTAGCTTCTGCCACTAGGGTTAGAGAAAGGTGGCACTCCATTCCCAGGTCAATTTGGACATTTACTCCAGTATACTGGTACTCATTTTATCGACTACCTTCAACGGATTAACCGCATTAAACCCATTGAACGCATTAACTAAAACAAAATTAAAAACATTTTCCATCTCCTACTGAAATTTTAAGCAATAAGTTCCTCGGTAGATAATATATTTCTAAAAGAACTGGTAAGAAACCTTTTGAAGATCGATAGGGTTGTACCAAACAGTTATATTAGTATAAAAGTAAACCAGGGTGGCCAGTGAAATTTTAATTTCAAATTTTAAAAGAATTTAGTAGATTTTAGGTGGTTCTTCAACAAAATTTTAGGAGAAAGTGGGAAAAATGTAAATCAAAGGTACGGTATTGAAAGTAGCCCACTAAATCAACTGAAAGTTAAAACTAAGCGCATAAATATGATTTGCATAGACACATTATACAGTGTTTTAAGATGATAGAGTTTCAGGTCAAATAAATAATTGGAACACCTTCATCAAGGTAAAATTAGTCAAGTCACTGTGGAGGAGAGTAGTGAAATTTCATATCAGATAAACACACAAATTCTACATGTCATTAGGATTTCATATCCTTATTAAGTTGATAAAGTTTCAGACCAAATAAACAATTGGAAAACCTTTATCAAGACACAATTACATTAAATCCCTTTCTCTGTCGAATTGTGTATTGTAATTATATTTCTAATTTTAATTGTGAGTAATTAATAATTTTATAAAAATGTGTACTCATTATAGTAGTTGAATACACATTAATATTTACTCCAAAATTGAAGGAGGAAGCTTCTCAAAACTAAAACGGAGACTTCAATTCTTAAAATTGTAAAAAAATATTTTTACAACAAATATCACTGATTATGTGAAAATTTGAGGATGAAGCTTCTTAAACACACAAAATGTCTGCCAAAAAAGGTTCGAAGACAAATTCTACTAGAAAAGCTAATGTGATTCGGATCAAATCCTTATAAACTTAATTCAACAAAAATCATAAGAAAATCATGAAAAAATAATTTTGGTGAATGTAAATCAAATGTTCGAATATTTTTCAAAAAGTATTGCGCCTTTTTGGTCTATTAGACCGAAAACTCAATTTGGACCCTTTTTGCCCAAAACTCGGAACCAAGTGGACAAAATTGATTTTTTTTGGCAAGCCCTTCTAGAATATCCCCACGGAAGCTGGTACCAAATTCCAAAATGCTAGCACTTCGGGAACATGGTCTATTAAGAAAAGTGGGCTTCCGCCGCAGCAAAGTGATAGTAATAGTCCATTCAAACTTTGTTTGGTGGGCTAAAAATCTAGCCAAATTTTAGGAGAATTTAGGAGATTTGCAAGTATTCTGCATTGACATATGACATATCTACCTGTAAATGGATATATAAGGATCTCAAACAGGCCTTTTAAGATCATGCCCAGGACAGGCAAGGCATGAGGTTATTTAGGAGAATAGGGCATTTAAGACCATTTTTTAGGATATTTTAGGAGGTTCTTCATTTTTTAGGAGAATTCAGGGGATTTTGGGAGGGCAGGCCACCCTGTAAACAGCAAATAATTAGTATAGAGGAGTGTTTTGAGCATAGCTTCAGATTGCAAAGCCTGAAACTATGCTCACAAATCACTCCTCCACATTGAGGTTCTTTCAAGTGCTGCAAATGTTAGTATATAGTCTTGCAAATGATCCTTCTTTGAATGCATACTTTTCTTTACAGATACAAAACTTACCTTACGAATATCACCAGTATAAGAAGCTACCAAAAAAGCAGGACCAATCATTAATATACTGTTGTAAAACATAAGACCATATTTTCCTAAATCTTTCGCGTCTAATTTCTTCTTCATATAAACACCTAGTATATAAACACTAAGTATTAAAACCATATATTTTTATTGCATTGTTATGGTATCACAGCAATGCAGATCTTTACTTGCAATGAGTTACTGATGGAAGTCTAGATGCTGTACTGACATCTTTGATACCAACAATATCGATATTTTGTCAGCACTAGCTTGGAAGCAGAGACTTGCACTTACTTCAAAGTGCTGTGATTAACTGTTCACAGGTTGGGTGTAGTAACTGTTTACAGGTTGGGCATGGTGCTCTCAAATGACATAAATAGCCCTATGGTGATCGCAAAGAAACATTTTTGTAAAGATTTCAAATATGTTTCCTGTTAAATTAGAAAGGGGTTGTTTTAATAGAGATATGCATGAAAAATGGAAATTTTTTTGGTAGCAACTCCGATTCATGAAAAAAACAACCTTTATGGCGTCAAACACCTGTAACTTGTGACCGAACTTTTGCTAGCTAAGTATGAGTATTAGTTTATGGTTGATGTTCTTTTGCACAGTACAACTATCTACTTCACTTTCCTATCCTTTACAATTACTTCTGAAACAAACTTGTTTGAGATAAAAGCTCCATGTGTTTAACGTAGCTATATTAGTCATATCCAGGTACAAAGTTTTTTTGAAATTATTATTATCGTACATCAAGGTAGAAGGGTATTCTTTGATGATAACACAGCATGGCCATGATAGTATGTGAAGGTCGTTTTCTTCAAAGAAACCATTTTCGTTTGTTTTGGTTTTTATGGGTACCATTATTGTATCTCGGGCCACAATATATATCATGAGATCGCAATTAATCATAATTAGCATTAATCCAATCAGATTTAAGATTAGAAGTTCGGCCCTTTCAGTCGGGTATATATATTATTACATGGTACAGGAATGCCTAAAACAGCACCACAAGTATAATACTATTGAAATCAATATAATGTAACAAAGAAACATCACAGCAAAAAGTCTAATTCTTACCAAGAATTTTACTTATTTCACGCAAATAGTTACTTAAAATAAGAAAATGAGAAAATTTGTTCTTGGTGAGAAAATTAATTCTTAAAATGAGTAAAAAATGTTCTTAAAATGCAGCTCTAGAATACAAATCTTGAAACGCTTTGTAATTCAATGTCTTTTCAAGCATCAGTTCGAATGTTGCCAATAAAACAAAACAAAACACAACACAAAACAAAAACAAACATAAAGCTGACTGTCGATAGACGAGAGCAAAAATGTCTTTTAATTTCAATTTGCCTTGGAGTTCATAAAAATCAACTCTTAGGGAAGATGAAATGGCAAAGATTGTGGAAGAGATATTGTTTTTTAACAGTTTATAAAGAGAAAAGAAGCAAAATTAGTGGAATTTTTTTTCTGAGAACAAAGACAGTGCTATCCTTTTACGCTTAGAAGAAATGAATTATATATTCAAATGGATGGTAAGTAACTACTATATTTTTTTCTTTAAACTTTATTTAACTGATAGTAATAGTCCATCCATACTTCATTAGGCGGGCCATAAATCAATATTATTTGTTCTTATTTTTCATACCATTAGCAGCTGTTGTCAAATTATTGATAGTAATCATGAAGTAACCAAAAGAATCAAAAGCCAAATCAGTACTAGAAGAAAATATAATTATCTAAAATAAATTTATAGGATGAACGACAGTGCTGAAAATAAAAGGTTTTGTAGCATAAAATCACTCCTTTATATTATTTGTCAAGCACTTTCCTTTCTTTTTAGCTTTTCTAATACTCACATATCCTTATTTTAGCACTTATTTATTTTAGGACAAGCACTTTAGCAAAGTATCAGCTTATTCAAAAGAGATGGCTATTTAAAAATGTAGAAAAATGAGGGGGTCATTATTGAACTCATGCAAAATTGGAACAGAAAACATAATAAAACAAAGAAAAGCAAATTCTTACTATATCCAACTATATCTATTTTTTACAAGGAGAGGGGCGCTTATATAAAGAGGAACGCTTATCTAAAACAATTCTTCATAAGAGGTAGTTGTTATTAGAAACATCACCATATTCATTATTTGTTCTGTTTTGGAACACTGGTGTATTTTATTACACTTTATCTGAATTCACTTCTGTTATATCTACCAACAGTTTCTGACAACTTAATTGAAGACCTGTCCAAGCATACTAAATATTAAAATATTATTCTCATTTACCTTGCAGCTAAGAGGGCACCAAATATCATTAGATAAACGGAACATTGAACTCTGCAACTTGGTCGTTTTCTAAAATAAACATAAAAAGATACAAACTTTAGATATTCACAAACTGATTTAATAAATTTCTTGATATCACAATATGATTAATATAATATTAATGTTACAATTGTATTAAAATAAAATGCGATACTGGCATACAAAGTGGTATAAGTCTCTATTTGTTTGCTTGTTTCAAGATTACTGTCAGAAGAAAATAAAACTTACTTGAGAATGAATAATTCAGCAATCATCGTAAATAAGATGGAAAATCTTCTAAGTACAGTAAACATAGGTAAACTGAAGAGTGAAAAGAAAATATTATTGCAAATCTGAAAAATTATCGTTTAGAACAAGAATGAAAATATGTTCAAAGGTACGGTATTGGCAGTAGTTCACCAAAGCAAGTCTATATACATATATATCCTGTATAAATGTAGCCTTCATACGAACCTAGCACTTAAATACATAAAAATAGAGACATGAATATGCATATGTTATAACCTAATATATGCTTTTAATGTTTTAAAGAAATCACTTGACAGTTTGTGACACCCTTTGAGAAGGCATATAGCAACACGTTAAAATTATAAGCAACATAAACTATCTTTCAAACAATGAACATTAATTTATGGAGACAAACTCTTCTCTATTCAAGCTTTTACATATGATACGATAGAGGGGTTAATGTTTCATCACATAAACGAGGAGGTAGTTTTGAAGGTTTTTTCAGCTCTAGTATGGCAGTGAACACGTTTTTTTAAAAACATGTAATTTGCATGACTTTTAATAACAGTATGATTTAATAATAATACATGTTTATCCATAAAACATTTTCAAAATAAAGTCGAAACTTCAATTTTCAATTTATAAATCTTATTAGTTGATACTCAGGTAGATAACAAATATTTTGCCAGAAGTTTTGAAGACAAGAATGTTGATAGCAAATTTTTCATGATAGCAGCACAACTTTTTGATTCATTGGACCTGTTTAATAGATTAGCACTTCAGAAACATAATCACCACATAGCAATACAAAAACTTTGATAAATTGCACGAAACTGTTTTAATACTTACTTTAGAGTTTTGGTGCTACCAAGACCAAACACCAAATTTAAAAAGAAAATCAATGGTAGTGGAAAAATCTATGACAAAGCCAGAAAATCAATTGTAATTGTTTAGAACAAAGGAAGTGTTGCAACACATTATCTGCACTTTACACAGATGTGAAAACAAACAATTCAAAGCAGACTATATTTCAGGAATTTTGGCAGCCTCCTTTTTTGTAAAAGATTGATTTTTTTGAGTTCGTTTCATTAAAATACAATTATCCTAGGAAAGAATGTATTAAAGATACAACGAGGAAATAACCTTCCAGAAAGCAATAGAATTGTATGTATTCCAACATAACACATAGTGTTATCTTAATGCCTCTCTAAAAGTAAGAATACAGATCTGTCTTAAAGCTTAGGTACCTTTTGGATTGTATCTCTACTCAATGGTGGAAAGGAAATAACACCAGATGATTTTCCAATGAGTAAAATGATTATTGATGCACATATCTAAATGTAAACATTTAACTAGTGTTGATAAAACGGACTATAAACACTACATAATATATGTACTTTAAAGTCGCATAATCACCCTACTTTGTGAAAATTCCAAAATCGATGCCAATTATTGACAATTATTGACAATTGCTGATCAAGCCATGAAGATTTGAGCATTTATAAATAACAGGAAGTCGGTTAAATAAAGAATTATTTTACCAAATGCTAGTCATGTATATAAAAGTTTGACCAAAATAGGGTGATTTTGCACCTTTAATGGAAGAAACTTTCAGGATTAAAAAACAGGAATTAACTTTTGCAAAATGAGTGGATATATTCCAGGGATAACCTTTTATTTGAGGAGGAAAGTCATAGATGTTTCCACGATAAATTTTCACAAAAGTGGCAAAACAGAAAAAAATAATACATATGTAAAACGTGATGTGTTAAAACACAAATATAAAATACTTGTTGAATGATCAGTTTTGAAATAATTTGCAGAATTTACTTTCACAAAAAGGACCCAAAAGCACAAAAGTTTCTTTCCAAAAAACTTTCTTCCATTAAAGCATCTTTCAGATAAATTACAACGTGCAAATTATGAACTAGTGAATCTGAATTTTGAATTAGCCATCAGTCTTAAAACATTGTCAGATGGTGAAGCATCAAACCGAGAAAATATGACATGTATGCAGGAATGTATTTGAAAAAAATATCTCTAATTGATTTATTTTATATCTCCAAAAATTGAGGAAGAAGCTTCCCAAAATACATGCCATAGTTAAAGTCTCATAGAAAATTGCAGCATAAAACTGTGGTAAAATCCAAAAGCTTGCACTATAGAAAAAATCATTGCAACATTTTGACTCACAGACTATTAAATTTTACCTGACCAAGACCAACAGCTTGAAATGAAGGGAACCTACATAAATAACAAATATTACGAATAGTATACTATGCTCAAGACAAAAGATCAATATGAAAGAAGCTCAATCAAAGATACCTTCTGGAAAGAAACATGCTTACCTAGTGGACAAAAACTTGTTCAAAGACAGCAATAAGACGCTAAAACAACGATACGTTGTTTTAGTGTCTTTACACTGTAGACTTTAGAAGTTTTTGCATTATGCAATCATGTGTATGTATGCACGCAGACTATATATGTGAATAGGCTATAATTAAGGCATAGCCTAAAGTCAGTGTTTGATATAAGAGCAAATAATCACTGTGGAGGATATAAAGCCTAAAGTAATGCTATGAAGCCTGAAGTAATGCTCAAAAGTCCCTCCTCCTCAGTGATTATTTGCTCTTATTAATAAACCAATAAACTTGCAATGATCAGCATTTTCTTTAAAATAGTTCTTAGTTAATATTATTAATGATCACTATGTTTAATTATCTTAGGAATTTTTTCTCAAAATTTTTGGAAATTCAGGTTTGGAGTTATTTATAAAAACTCAATACTAAACCTTTTATTCCAAATAATTAACAATACATAACAAACCATCTCATCCCCCTGTAGTTCTTGGTCTTCCCCTTCAAAATATTAATACTGTAGTTATTGCTTTGAGTAACCACTATATAATTTGAAACTCTTAACAAATAACCTACAATATTTTCTGTAGTAACTCTAAGATGTAAGACATCACGTTTCACCCCCTGAAGATTCTCCCAAATGATAAATCATTTGTATATGTATAGTCTGTTTACTGAAATTGTATAAGTTCTCTATGACTCAGATGATTACTGTTATAAGATAATTCCCAACATGCATGGCAAATTTCAACCCAAAGCAACCAGCAGTTTTTGTAGGGTTTTTTAGTACAACCTTACTGGCATCTACACTTAGGGTGTATTTTTCATGCACAAGAAAGTTCACCGTTTCCACAATTTTTTATTTATTTCTTGCACTTAAACGTCTCAGGGTAAATATGACCCCAAATCTATTGTTTGGAAGATTTATGTGTCAAAATAATAATCAGGTAAAAAAAAAAGAAAGTCAGCTAAACAGAAATAGAGACACCATCAGACCATTTTGCGAAATGAAGTTACTCTAAGATAAAAGTGAAAAACAGACAAGAGAAGATTCCGGATATCACTTTTCAAAAATATTTTACAGTAAGGTAAAACTGAATCTTAGCCAATATACTCAATCTGGAGTTAGTGGGGTCATTTAGCTTTTTATGATGTTCTTGTCAAAACTTCTAATGACATTAGATGAATGTTGAAACAATGTTGAAGTTTGCATATATACATGAATACTGCACATATATTTGTAATGTACATATGTAAGATAAGACAGGGAAGATGTTTTAATGCTCAAGAAAAG
This sequence comes from Neoturris breviconis, assembly GCA_032360805.1. NCBI lineage: Eukaryota > Metazoa > Cnidaria > Hydrozoa > Anthoathecata > Pandeidae > Neoturris > Neoturris breviconis. Next base: position 4,913 of record JAULBZ010002572.1, on the reverse strand, counting down.
ATGCAAGAGACTACAATCTTGGTCATAAATTGTTGGACATTTTTGCTAATTTTGATGAATTCTCGACACCATAAGTGAAACATAAAGATTTATCTCATAGATTTACTAGGTAGACTTACGTTCTTAGAATTTTTTACAAACTTGCCAAATTTTGTCATTTCTAGCAGCCTAGTACCCAGGCTCTTGGAACTAATTCAAATTTTCATGCTGTCCATCCTCCTAAGTTATATTTTAATGATATTTATGATGTACAGTTGATAATATTTCATGGAAAAACATTTCACGTATATTTTACAGATCGGAATAAGTCAAATAATTAGTAAATAAAATGAATGAAAATGATATTCAGTATGTACTTGAATACTATCATAGAAATATTTTACAACTTCGTCATTATAGTACAATATACTCACTTCTAAGTCTGACTTACATGAAGAGAATTAGCTGACGATTTTGCCAGCTATATATATATCATAGTTTGGATTATATAACAAACCTAATTGTGTATGCCTAGGTATACATCGCTAGCGAATTTACCAGCGAATTTACTTCGTGGAAATCCGCCTTAAAAAACAAATTAAAACTAAACTTTAAACTAAGTAGAAAGATATTTGGTCAAGGAGCAAGCACTTGATCAGTTCAAGTTAAAGATATTCTTCTTCATAATTTCGAGAAGCTACTTACTTGTAAGTGGTTAATACTACTTTGTTAACAACAACAATAAATAGTGATGACAAAGCATAAAACAATGCTGTTGCAACTTTCCACAATGGTGTGCTGCTGTCTGCTATCATATTTGTTTTATGTAAATATCAGTCAGTGTCACATTTTAATATAACCTAAAGATACAAATATATTGAGTGGTTATATTGGCAGTTTTTATATATATTCAAATTGTTTAATAGAGGTAACTAAAGCTTGTGATAACTTTCAACGAAATTAGATAATTATGTCTGTGTTAGATATATTACTACTGTATGCTATATTTATTTGTTTTCATGTACAACACAGTGGTTTCTACAGAATTTCAATCTTAAATATGCAGAACAAGAAAAGAGAACAGATAATCACTGTGGAGGAGTGCTTTAGGTTCTAACACATCTTTCTAGAACTATCATTGAGTATAATCACCATGTAACAGTATTCAGTGTTTCAAGAAAGAGTAAATAATCACTGTGGAGGAGGGATCTTTGAGAATAGTTTCAGTGATTATTTGCTCTTACTTCGACTTCAAAATTGATACATAGTAAACAGTAGACAAATTCAGTATTTTTACATTCATTAGTTGCCATCTTCTTTTGCATGATTACAAGACAACAACTTTACATGTTTAATAAATATATTTCAATATTTCAGTAGGTTAGAACATGATTCCACACTGTATTAGACCATTGTAAACTATTCACGTTTTTGCTTCTAAATCTGGTCAAAATCATAAAAATATATGAAGAAAACATAACAGAATAATGCATGTTAAGATAAATTTATGACCTCAGATAAACCCATGAAAACCTTATAGATATCCTTCATACTATTTAGTAGGAAATAACCAGTAATTCATATTCAGTGATAATTTCTAACAATTCTTCATATATATAAAATATTTGTTTGTTTACATTTCATATAGTAATACAGGTGAAAGTACAAACTATGTAAACAACATAATAACAAACATATATCATAATGTTATACACCACCAGTTGATAAAAATAGTAACTTTCTCAAAATTAAATATTGAAAAGTACGGTAAATGCTCTGGGTATTTAACCAAATTTTTTACCTTGGGTATTTAAACGGGAGTTTGAACAGCACGATCTTCTTTGTATTTACTATTCGAATATTATGAATCTGACTGGAAACCTCTTCAGATTTGCATACTTTGTGTAAAAAATACTTCATAGAGAAGAACATTAGGGAGACTACAACAAAATGTGCACTTTCTGCTCAACTACTTTTGAAAATTCCAAAATTTTGAATGTACATCCTGGGCATCTGTATTTAAATTCGATAGCTTACCCCAAGGCATGGGAGGGGCGTTTAACCTGGATAACCACTGCTCAAACATCCCTCCTCTATAGTAATTATTTACCCTTATTTCAACCACTAAAAATGAGAAGTTAACCAAATCAACACCAGGAAGATAATTGTACTACATATAGTGGAAAATATAAATCATGTGCACATCATGCACATACATACAGCTTTGTATATTATTAACATATATATTGACTTTATACATTTGTTATACACATAAGCAAGCACACGCATATGGGAACTTGTAGCTTGTAGAACCTCTGTGAGTTAAAAATGGTAATCTAAAATGGAAGAAATTTTTGAAAATGATAAATCTTAAAGATTTTGCGGGATAAATTTGTGTGTTTGAGTGAAAAGAAAAATTTTATTTTTAACAGATTTTATTTTGAAACTTACCATTTAGTCAATGTCCTCTACTAACCTGCAGAAATTGGTACAGATTAGTGTTCAATACGTTTAGTTTCATGGCAACAATAAGGAGTAAGCTTTGTGTCAAACGTGGCTTCTAAACTTAATGGATGAGAAGTTTTAATGAGTCTTTTCTTATATTAATTCAACAGATGAGACATTTTAGCGAATATTTTCGTATGTCAAAGTTAACAGATAGGAATTTCTAACGAGTCTTTTTATATATTGTACAACTTAATGGATGAGATGTTTTAATAAGTCTTTTTCCACTATCCTTTAAGTAGCGCTGAGATTTGAATTAAAATATTTTTGAATTAAAGATTTAGATTAAAATATCCAACCCACTCCACACAAAGATGATCAATAAGATGCTGAATTGGTTTTCTTCCAGTTAAATATATATAACATTATAACAAAAATCTTTACATACTAAAATATATTAACAACATGAATCTATTTGCACAACGTTTCAGTGCAATAGCACCTTAATCATGTCCTGAATTACAAATATGTCTGTTACAAAGTTTAAATAATAACATAATAAGCTTACAATCTATATGGCATCTATGGCATCTAGAGCATTAAATAATAATATAATTAAAGGTGGTACGGTATTGAAAGTAGCCCATGAAACCAAGTGAAAGTTAATCCTAAGCACATAAATATGATTTGCATGCACACATTCTACAGTGTTTTAAAAATGTCTTTATTTACAGGTCACTGTAGAGGAGTTGTGACATTTCATATCCAGGATAAACACCCAAATTTTACATGGCATTAGGACTTATTAAGTTCATTAAGTTTCAGGTCAAATAAACAATTGGAACACTTTTTTCAAGGTAAAATTATGTTAAGCCACCGTGGAGAGTAATAAAATTTTATATCAAAGTTAAACACCCACATTTTACACGGCATTAGGATTTCATGCCTTTGTTAAGTTGATAAAGTTTCAGGTCAAATAAACAATTGTAACACTTTCATATCATAGCCTGAAGCAATGTCTAGAATACCTTCTCCACAGAGAAAAGGAATTGCATACATATACTACACATCATCGTAGCATTTAAATACCATGCATCTATGTATAATAAAGAATACTTTTAACTCATTAGCCATGGGACTATTAAAATTATAAGTAATTACAGCTTAATAAAAACATGTCTTGTATTAGCAGTGAACTTTATTTACATAACATTTAATAAATGGTAGTTCTCATCATCTGTTGTTAAGATAAATTGAAAATAAAGATAATAAATATAACAATGGAAGAGAAAAACACATTTCCTTAAATTAATTTAATTTTCTTGTAAAATAATAAAATGTTTTTTACTCTTAATTTGCAATGGGAATAATTAAATATATAATCATTAACTGAACATCACATATAATAAAACTTTTATAGCCCTAAGTGCTTCCATTATCAATATAATGTTCACATTATAATATTTATTTTAAAATTGAAGAAGGAAGCTTTCCAAAATCAAAATGGAGACTTCAATTCTTGAAATTGTAAAAATTATTCTATAAAAAAAATATCACAAATTATTTTTCAAAAAATATTCTAAGTCCAAATGTAATTCTGGTCAAATTCTTATTAAACAGTGAGTTACCTAGAATACCATAACCAAATTTCAGGACGGTACCACACCTTTTCGGTTCATTGGCCCGGAAATTTAATTTAGACCCTTTTTGCCCAAAACTCGGGACCGAGTGGACAAAATCTATTAGGAAAAGTGAGCCGCTCGTGCGGTAGACTACATACTAAATGATTATCTTTTAAAAAAATATTATTAAGTTTTGTGGTACAAATTATTTTTTGTTTTGAAGAGTAAACTATCATAATCAAGGCTTGTCCATTCGGGCAAGTGCACCACTAAATTTCTTCCAATTCACTTGCCCAAATCAACTCAAACCCGTCGCTGGCATTCGGGCAAGGGTTAAGATATGCCACTGAATTTAAAATATGGAAGAAATTTAAAAAAATAATGATTAATGAGCGCATTCCGCATTTTAGTTTTGTAGTTGGGAATGACTATGAACGAAGAATCATCTGCAAGGTATACTAGACCTTTGGAAAAATGAAATGTTTTTAAAATATAAAAAATGTACCATGTAAACTACCCTGCTATATGCATATACACATCATATTATGACACAAAAATCTATTTTGTTTATTGGAATTATATAGTTACTCTTAAATAACATTCAACAGTTTAAAAAATAGTTTAAACACAACAAACATTAACTTTAACTTTATATTATATGCTACTCTCACCTCACCTGTTTAAAAATCGAATTTTAATTCATGCCAGATATATACATGAATGAGCCTTTGTGTTAAATCAAATTCTTTGTAAACAAAATTAAAGTGAAAGTAATTTAAATTAAAGGCAATGTAAAAAAATGTGTTAAAATACAGAACTTCAGGATACTGATGTTTTTAATGGTGAATATTTTACTTCTAGAGCTCC
>JAULBZ010002571.1:0-18504 GCA_032360805.1 Neoturris breviconis | reverse complement strand
TTTAAAAATCTGCATCATACTTTTGTGACTTTTTGCCCCCTGAATCTTCTAATACCTTCCCATAAATTAACAAATTTTCGGGTGGACCCCAACATACTAACGAAGGGTTAACGTTCGTACAAAATTTGAGGTTTGCCAATCGACAGTTTGTTAGGAGAGATATTTACTTTTTGACCTTTCAGTATTTACAGATAGATGTAGGTCATTAAAGGGTTAACTGCTTAATCAAACAAACAACATAAGTTTTATATGTAATTTGAAGTCATCGGTTTTAAAAGTTTTGCAATTATAAAGTTGAAAACAAATGTTATATTTTGGCTGCTCAAAGTGAGTTGGTACCATTTTAGTATTTTAAAATCAGACTACTTTTTATTAATCAGATAGAAATGCTTATCGTTTTAAAACACGTCTTATTATGGGTTGCTTGGCGATAATCCAGTCGATCGATTGATAAAGATGTTATCAGTTTCTACGTTTTGTAATTAAGACGGAAAATTGATATCTGAACGTGAGCAGGAGAAAATATGACATTATGATATTATTTACCAATTAAGTAATAATCGTCATGATGTTGATTTAACGTCTTTCTAGATTGGGCGTATCTGACGTCTGGAATAGTGCTTTCAATGTTATAGATGGGCGTACCTGAGATCTGCGATAGTGCTTTTAATATTATAGATTATCTACATCATTGCTATGCTCTAACTGGTTGTAGTTAGTATAAAAAGTATTTACTTCTTATTGTAAATATTCCGCACCGACACGAATTTATAACAAGAAAGACGTACGTCTTGAAATCTGCGCGGTTTAAAAAGAGTCATCAATGTGATTTACATTAATTCTAGAAATGAAGAAAACCCTCCAAATCTCTAAGTTTTTTAAATGTAAACTAGATGCATTGCCGGTATTGCGTTCCTGGGTACATCAGTTGAAATCTTATTGTAAATATTCCGCACCGACACGAATTTAGAAAGACATACGTCCTGAAATCCGCGCGGTTTAAAAAGAGACATCACTGTGGTTTACATTAATTATGGAAATGAAGAAAACCCAAATCTCGAAGTTTTTAAATGTAAATTAGACGCATTGTCGGTCTAGCGTTCCTTAGCACATCAGTTGCAATCGGGTTAGTATTGAGAGTCGTTACGAGAGCCTGTCTGGAAGGGGCTAAGCGCTTTCTCCTTTGCGTTATTAAAGACCTCAGAAGACTTCAAGGGAATACTAAATAAAAAAAACCTTTGCGGTGGAGATTCTTAGTATTATTAATTATAATTATGTAATATACAGTAATTAAATTAATATAGTATAATAAGACGCATTGTTTATACTGTTTCGATTGTTTGCGTATTAAAACATACAGAATATAAATCAGATTTTTTTACGAGAAAAATGAAAATCATTTTATGAATAATTATTTTGCTATGAAGGGGAAAGTGTAGAAAAAATAAAATCATTTTTAATTCGTTTAGAATCGCGATTTCATCCGGGCAGGGCTAAGATAAAAGTACACATATAATACACATAATATCTTTAGGACCGAAAATCTGAAATAATGATGAGTAAATGATTCAAATTCACAACTGTCGTTCACAGTCGTCTGAACAGGCAATATGCTAAGCATTTATATAACATATGCACTGAACAAATTCCACAGATAAAGTATATAAAAGGACGTCTACAAGAGAACTCTAAGCTTTCGCGAGCTGAAAAAACAACAACAAAAGGATAGAAAATAAAGCTAGCTACACGGATTGGTTTTATTTTAATCTCGTTGCTTTTAGCCTACCCGAGCAGGAAAATCTTCACTTTATCACTTCTTTAACTACTACAAAGATAAACTTCTTTTCGATCATGGGTCGATTAAAAAAAAAAAAACCTTCAATTTCAAACCAGCTGCCTCCTTGCTGAACACCACGACGGAAATGACGAGGCAGTGCGGACTTGAAATTGAAAAAACAAAAATAGGTAAATCAACAACAAAAAAAGTTTCTTATAGCCGGTTTATATCTGTGCTTTTTTAACAAAAGTGAAAGTTCAATTAAAACTTCCACCAGATAACTTCGAACTCTCTTTTCTTCTTTTTGCAGAGAGACTGGAGTGAAGGCATGTTGTATTAGAACTTAGAATCCGCACTGACCGAACAAACATAACACTTGCAAAGTTTTGGTGCGTATTTTGAAGCCAACTCGACCAGAATTAATGCCTTGATTTCACTTACTGGTATCAGGTTTTAACATAACACTAAATTTGTTACTATATGTATTAATACTGGAATCAGGCTAAAATTTGTCACTTTTGTCTAGGATCATCAAAATCCACCACGACTAAATAAATATCTTCTCTCGCTCCGCGTGCGCAGATAATGATTCTGGAAAACCATTTTTGATATAATAATTCTGCCATAAAGTAAGTATAGGTAGAAAATAATTAACAGAAGATATAAAATTAAAGCACAAACATTTCGGATAAATTCCATCGTCAATGCTTTTATGCTTTTATATTTCACAAACTTGTATAAAAACAGTGATGATAGAATTTATTCGGAAAAGCTTTTGCTTTAACACTAGAACTTTTGTTACTTAGTTTCTACCTAAACATTCTTGACTTAAGGCCGCCTTCCACTGATACAATATATTGTGTGCGATATATTGTAAATAATTGTGCAATATATTGTATATATGTAAATGGATCGTGCATTGTATTGTGGCATAATGTGGCATAATATGCCCACAAGGTTTTTCAAATCAAATCAGATTAATTTAATCATTAGGGCTGATTTTATCCTGGGAATGTAATGTCTATGATTTATTTCTACGCGTGCGCGTTTTCCGTTCCGTGGAAACTTTTCTGAAGTGGACAATGGCCTTATTGTCAAAAATATTTATTGCCCACATATATTTACAATAGCAGGGCTTGCTACTAAACATCCAAGTTTTTAATTCTGGTCAAAAAATGACACATACAAAACAATCAAAGACAAGAGACATACAAAGTTAAAAACAAATAAACAAAACAATTATTAATTCCTACTCCCCATTACGAGATAAGATAACGAGTTTCGTAAGAAAAAAACTAATTGATTTTTAATAGTCGAGATTATATGATATAGCTAATAATAAAAAAAATGTTGATCCTACCCTAAAATTCCATTTTGATTTTTTAATAGTCGAGATTATATGATATAGCTATTAATAATAAAAATGTTGATCCTACCCTAAAATTCCATGTGAAAAAACCCACCTAATATAATTTATATTTTCACTAACACAAAGTTATACCTGTTCGTATGTCTTTATGGGATAATCTGGAAACAAAGTTGGCCGGTGGGAAAACAATCTTGTTCAAGGTACGTAGTAAATACACTAGAACAATGTTGCATATCTTTACACTTATTTATGAACAACTGAACACTTATTTATCCACTAGTTGAAACACTGCTCGTAGTTAAAATGCTAGCTACCTTACTTATACTTACTTATCACGCCAACTTGGTTTACAAATCTCAGATACAATGTTTTTTATGTTCTTATTTTCTAGCTCTTTATTTGTTTAACTAAAGATAAGTCATGTTTTTTATGTCCTTCTACTTGTAGGTAAACCAACTAAAATATTAGGACATTTTTCATTGGTTCCATAGCCTTGAATTTTAAACTATTTGCGTATCCTCAAATTCGTGCTGAATCTATTTCGCGCACCAAAGCTTTGGCCGAATTTCAGATTGCGCGAATTAGAGCATGCGTAAGGCCTTACTAAGTTTGATTACAGACAAGTTGTTCATTAAAACAGTTACCATAGGAACATGAGTATCAAATGTTCTCAATTTTTTGAATAGTTCACTAAGTAATGTCAAAAAACATGTTAAAATGTATGTAATTAAGTTGTCGTCGCATTTTGTATCTGTCAAGAACTTGATTGTTAATTTATCAAATATTGCTCTTATACTAACAAAACTGCCGCCTACACAAGAAACTGTTTGAGGGAGGACATTTGTGCCCACTACCCTGTTAAACTAGGAAAAGGTAATTTGCTGTTTCCAATCCCAATGATCTACCAAATCATTCTAGATTGCAACAAGTCCTACTTTGAGAAGTAAACGCCTTTTATCGGGTGGGTGATAACAAGCTAAAAATCTCATTAATGGGAGGACCTCTCATAATAAGAATATGTCAAATGGCGTCCAAAATTGTAGATTATAGAAGTACCTTCAAACAACGGTTTTTTGTTAAGAAATTAAAATTGAACTATTTTTTTTTACTTTAATGTTTATCGCGATAGTACCATACAAAAGTAAGGTATTTAATCTTAGTAAATGTTTCGATGTGTTTTTTTAATGACTACAAACACTAATTGAAATAAGAGGGAACAATATTGAAACATTGCAAGTTTAACAGTAAACCTGAAAGCAAACTAACAAACTAACTCAAAATACCCCTACCTTATTATGAGCACCAAACATGCTAAATCCTTGAAATTATACATGGAGATAAGTGACTTAATTTACTTTCAAATTATATAAATATATTTTAGGAAAACATTCAGAATGTGAGTTCAATAGTCTTTTTAATATATCAATTAGTAGGAAATCAAGGATAATCAATTTTTAATAAAAGTAAGTTATTTCTCTATGAGCGAAATTATATCGAGAAACAATTATTTCTATACAATTTATAGAAATATAGCAAGAAAAAGTTGTGAAAAAATTATTTCTATGTACATGTACCCGAGGATTTACTCATAACTCATATTCTGCATAATTTGTTTGGATTGCTTTTCGCCAAAATTTCCGAAGTAATAATATATTAAATTCCCAAAGTTTCAGGTACACAGCTTAAACGGTTGTAAAGATATAACAAAATTCCGGGCGGAAGAGCATTTATACTCACCGCCCTGTTAAACAAGGGTAATTGCTAGTTCCAATCTCAAAGTTCCACCAAACCCTTATAGATATAGCCATAATACATGAAATTCTGCAAGAGATCTATTTATCTATTTATATTTTAGAATTAATCAGCAGATAGTTTAAACCCTTTTTAAATCAAACTTGTGCTATTTATTTGCTATGAGAACTTTGTCGAAAGAAATTGAGAAAATGAAATTTTCTTATGACGTCATAACAAAGGATGCTGACATCAGCAAAATATACATTTTGTAGAAGATCTTTTTTCCACTGTAAGCGTGGAAAGTTTCATCACTCCAGGAGTTGTGTTTTATAACTTAATTAGAGGTTGCTTTTTAGGGCCGTCCTGGAGTTATGTGCTGCCAAAATACCTATAATAAAACGGAGTATTTCAGAATATCGTTCCAATGCTAAATATAAAGACTGGAAGTTCATGGTAGCGGAATATGAATGCAAAGTCGTATGTCATAAAGATTCGATTTAAAATGCAAGCTCAAACCCAAGTTAAAGTTTGATCCAACACTTTGCAAACTTCCTCAAACTTGCTTTATCATAGTTTAAACCCTAAAAAAACTTCGAATTGCAACATCTTCTTCAAGTTCAGGTGTAATTTTAAAACAACAAGATGTTGTTTTGTTCTGATACTGTCAGAGACTGAAATACAAGCATAATCTATGAGCTTAATTTACTCCATTACATACTCCGCGTTCAGAAAAAGTTTAACTCAATTTGATCTCTTAACCGCTATTTAGTACTAGGGAAAACCGTCGCCTACTAACTTATTTTAATAGTAGCTATATATACATTTAAGTTCAGCTTCATGATATATTTAGGCGGTAGGTATGGGTCATATTCTAAAAACGCCTTTCTTAAGTGGGCAATCGTAAATCGAGCATACGTATCTTTATTTTAACATAACTTATGTTAGAATAATTATTGCAACACGAACCTTGATGATGTTACATTAAATCATTAAAAAATAACTTGTCAAACTTTGGTCACATGACTTATCCTTTTCACCTGATGTTTGTCCAACATTTTAGGAATATCATTGATAGCTAGCTACTATGAGTTTGCCGTATGGTTCATTATTTTCGTTAAAAACACGGAAGGTATGTGAAATTGAACACTTATTTGAAATAAACTATCTATAACTTTTTTAATGAAATCCTAAGAAGGATTTTTATGTGACTAAGAAATTTATTACTTTATTACGTTACCAGAAAAATATTGATTCCAGTAAAAAATCATAAATGCAGAAAGTTTCATCAATGAATTGTTTTATGTGCGCTTATTATATTTGTAGAAAGTTATAAATTTGATGTTACATTTTGGTGTAATTCTGTACAATACCGGATATGCTGCCAAAACGTGTAAATACATGTATTTGACACAAACAGCAAACTGTCGTTTTCTTTAACCCTATTTACCATGGACTTTTTTTCATTCGAAGCCGTGTGGAAGGGCATAAAGTTCCCACTAATGCTTATGACCTGAGTAAGGAAGGTAAACCTAGTGGGCACAAATTACACAGCAAAGACGCTAGAACAATGTCTTTACTGCCTACTTTAAACAAGTTTTTTTACCCACTGAGTTGACGTAAAATACTTTTTCAAAAATTAAATCTACAAAATGAGTTCAGCTTGACTATATTTTCATATTCTGTTGTCTAGTCATTGTGGAATATACATGTATCGTAATTTTCACTCTAATCATATTTTGTGAGTCAGTTTGGTTGATATCTCAAAGCGTCTATTGGACCTACCAAATGTCTACGTTCCATATGCGTTATTCATATGTTGCTATAGAGTTTTCTAATTTGTTTGAAAAATAACATTGCCCACGAAGATAAGATTTTATTGAATAACTCTTTGTTAAGTAGTGTAATTAATACCTACACATATATGCCCGTTATCTAGAGATCCTTAAACGGTTTGTTTTGGTTACCGCTTGGTTTCAATAACTGTTAACATCATAATAAACTCTTGTAAATAAACAGTCTGTTTTTTTTTTGTGTCTTTTTTTCAGTTACTCATTTTTCAAGGTACATCAATAAACCTGATCAAAAATTGGAAATAAAAAAGCTACAGTGAAAGGAGTGTTTGAGTAAAATAATATATAATTTTGGTAAATCCGCGATGATTCACAAAGCTGGTTATATTGTTGATTGCTTTTCCTAAAGTATGTAGATATTTACAAATATATAGCAGTAATAACGGTTCGTCTTGTGTGGTCTTCGTTCAGACGTTCATAAACTAATTTTTCTTAATTGTCAAGCATACTTGGAATGTTTTAACATAAATATGTAAGAAGCAGATCATGTTATTTTATATAAAATAAAAAAAATATATAAATAAATAAAAAAATCAGAATATGAGAAATAATAGACCTATTCACAAATACATAAAAACGAGGTGCTGGCTGCTCAAAATAGATCTTGATGCAATGCAATAACTTCCATTTTGTGCACTGCAGCGCACAAAAAGGAAGTTAATGCATTGCCTCAGGTTCTACTTTGAGCAGCCAACGCTTCGTTCTAATGTATTTGTGAACAGGTCTATTGAAGATGATTTTGAAAGGTTGAGCAATATTGTGTCACATTTAATAAGTCTCTATGAGGAAATGAAACAACGTTGATAATCCGATAAACGAATAAACAAATTACTAAATAAACATGTTTTCAAAATTAAACGGTATGCGCTATCAATGAGTGATAAAATAATTGGAGATAATTTTGAAAGTTTATAGTTGGGCAATATTGTGTCAACAAATTAATAGATACTTTGTTTATGAAATAACATCTGGTAATCTAGTCTTCCATGCATTATTTGTAGCGGAAACTTTAAGCGAGATAGGTGAGGGTCCAGTGTGAAATGTACGGAGATGAGCGCGCCGCACAAACGCCTAATGCTATTTGACATCTCATTAGTCTTGCAAAGTAGTGTCATTTTTTATCATTCTATTATATTTATATCAGGGATTTTGTATACAGAAACGTTTTTCATGTGTTCGTATATCTTACTACTCTTCTGTATATTTCTTATCACAACACAAGTGACATTGTCAAGTTGGACCAATCAAATTCATTTAACTTTCTTAATAACCAATCAAATACCGATTTAGAAAAATCCTGCGTAAGAACCTTAAAAGCATAAAATATTGCAAATAAAAACTGAGAGTTTTTTTAAATGTTTTATTTAAGTTGAGGTAGGATATGTTTCGAACAAACTTATCATATGAATGGTATCATATGATCCACATAAAATCATGAATTATACCAAAAGCTTATACTCATATCTATAGCTACACAAAATACGAACACGTACGACAATTTCTACTTTACACTTTTGTATCCAGAACAGATAAAAAAGACATAGATGAATACGAAACTTGATAGAATAAATAAGCCAGGAATTTCTTGTGACTAGAGAAACAGGGAGGAAGTAGAATAATTAATGTAAAACGTAATCGTTGATATCGTGATAAAACAGATAGTCAGACTCACCACCACGAAACGATAAGACTCCCTACTACTGGTAATCCTGACAAACGAATAAATAAATTAGATAATTATATATACATCACAAAATAATTAGTAGTGATGGAAATATTTTAATCCTGTATTATTTTTAAGATTGCTGTTTACTATTTCCCTTTTAATACGCTTGCATTCCCTTGACTACTAATTACTCCAGTAAACGTCCGCGGTCAAGACGCTCAAAGAAAGTGGAAAACAGAGAGCGCTACAATTCCTAGATAAAGAATCAGCACATATCTCCTTTGTCCGGTGTGATATACGCGAGTGATTGAACGGGGCATAAAATAGTAGTGCTTTTTCTTAGCGGTGTAGTTCAAAACGAAAAAAGAATCATTCAAAAATATGTCCTAGTATTTACCATCTGGAACTACTATAGGTATACAAACCTATTTATTTACGATCTGTAACTACTTTTCTTCTGCACTGATAGTTTGAAAGGTCTTACAAAATACCTTTCAGGGTATTTCATAAAAATCAAGATTTTTTGTTTAAATATCCTGAAAGGTTTTCTAGTAGACATTTCCTGGTATTCTTGAAACCTTTAGGGTATTGTCATAAATTCTTTGATTATTTTCTGAAAGTATTATGTGGGCACCTAAAAAGCCCATTCTGAATAAAGTTAAGATATAAATCTTAATATAGCCATTCTTCACTGGAGGTAAAGGTAGAGATGAAAGGTATCAATTTTAGTAAGATACACTCCCATTTCCATATCATGGTGGTTGTATTGTAAAATTGCTCCAATTTGAGATGTATCCATAACATTGTTCATATTGGCCTAAAACATTTAATTAAAAAATAATAATTCTTTCCTCTCTGCCTTTTTTTTTGTTAATCTAGATTTTTAAGGAAAGATGGATTAAAATTATTTTAAGATACTCTATACAGGGGGATTTCTTTTCATCGTCTCTTGATTTTTATTTTATATAGCTAGAGAGGTACTCTGCAGTATTGGATTAAGAGAGTTGGAACAGATGGAAAAGCTTCAACAAATTAATAAGCGTCCCTTCTTCCCCCGCTTATTCGATAATGCAAAATAGGAATCTTGCGTTTTAAAATATTGACCTTTTTAAACTCATCTCTTTAATTTGACGTTAATTTGAGAAAAAAATGATTCTCTATTCCAAAAGATCCTATGATCTCTGTAAATTTGTTTTTGTTGCGGGGGGACGGTGGACGGTGGTTTTGGAAAATGCCATCAACAAAATAATATCTGTTTTTTTAAAAAAGATACACAACACAGTATTATTTCTGTGTCTGATTTCAAGATTATATGTATTTATAACAAGTAGATATCTGTAAAGTTGAAGAATAAAAAATCTCATTACACACTCCTTTGCAGAGGCTAGACATTACCAAACTTGAAACGGCACTGACTCATATTTGATGCTTAGGCTTTTTACAGAGTTTAGATCTAGGGTCTAAATGTCAACATTTGAGTCGTTAGTGAGCCAATGTGTATTTTCCCTATTCACTCAATAAGGTCTACTCAATGGCTAAATTAAACTCCGTATAAAATTTAGTAAATGTGACTTTGCCAATCAAGAACATCTTTAAACAAAATTAAAATCCATTAATTACATATTTTTCGATCAGTTCTTTTGAAAATTGATTCAAATTAAGGTTCAAGTTCAAGATTAACAATCTTCAAAGAGCTACAACTCCTAACATAAATACTTGAGACAAGTGAAATTAGTGCAAAACTATCGGAATTTTAATTCGAACGAAAAGCTTTAAATTTTGATTGGCTAGACAAACAGCATCGAAATTCGAAGAGTCTGGGACTACAATCTGTCAAATAAAATATGACACAAATTACGAATTTTAACAAGCAATATACGCCACAAGTAAAAGGTAAAATATTTTGAGGCTTTCCGACTTTTTTGACTTTGTCTCAAAGATTTTTGTCGGAGATTGTAGGCTGCTAGAAGCAACAGAGTCTACCCAATAAATCACTGATAAAACTCTAGCGACTCCTCGTGGTCAAATTCCGGACTTATCTCTTACTTGTGATGTGTATTATCTGATGAAATTCATAAAATGTCTCATAATTTGTGTAAAGGGTTGTAGGTTACCAACTTTAATCACTCTCCTTCCCAGAGGCTTAGTGGATAGAATATTTTTTAATTATTCCAGATTTTTACGCTTCCTTCCCCCTACTTTGTTTTCAAGGATTCTTGTCTTTTCAAAATACGGAAAAGTTCTTCCCGAACATTGCTGTTTTGCCCTGACTTTCCATTTTAAACCTCTGAGGAGGAGAGTAAATTCAGTAGGTTTAGTGCACTAATTGCTGACGTTTCTCTTTTATTTTAAACCTTCAGACTATGTCTCTAATGGAAGACAATAGATGCTTAAGACGAAGGTCTTTCTTGTTTATATTTCTTCGTCAAAGTGAAAAGGTGAAAGTTAAAAGGATCTTTGCCAAGCAAATATATTCTGGCTATTAAAAGTCTAAGGCGCAGATAAGTTCATGTCACAAGAATTTTCTATGATAGCTCCATAACTCCCGGCTTCTATTAAGCGCATATTTCCGCGCGTGAAGTTTTATTCTGCTTGAAAGTACAGAAGTTCGACGTTCAAAGTTTTCAAGCGTGCAAGCCGAATGAACTTTCGTCCAAATCAGTTTCCGAATATGAAATATGAAATATGAAATCGCTATATAGCTGCCGTATCAAAGCGGTCACAAACGTCTTTAAGACTTCCAAAATACGTTTTATTCTGGTTGGAACATCGCGAACCAATTTATGACGTCTTCAATACGTCTCAACAAAGACGTCGTTTACCGACGTCTGCAAGACGTCCTGATGACGTCTTTGTGATTGTCTATGTCTCACGAAAGGTCTTATAGAGGTGTTATTACAACGTCGTTAAGACGCCTTGTAATGACGTCGTTTGGACGTCGATTTCAAGTCTCGTCCAAAACCTTTTTTTACAATGTCGAAAAGACGTCGTGAAGACGTCCTTTAAGGGATTGTGTATGGGTTGTCTTTTTAAAATAGAAATGCTTTCTTCTATTAGTTATATTTTAAGTAGCAGTTGAGGGAAAATATCACTTCCTCAGCTTAACAAAAATAGTCAATAGTCAAAGTTAATCCCAAGGCCTCTTCATGCTTTTTGATCAAGGTTTAGAAGATGGGTGTGTGGATCATAAAATCTCAGTTTTTTATATTTTTTGGTGCGTGGCCAGGTAACACTCGACCTTACTGTGACGTATATGTCTAGTCAATATCTAGTCGATATCGGTAGGTTGGTCGATCGACTCAAATTCGTTTATACATGGATGTACATTATTTTTTTATTTTTTAGACATCGAATCGTCGACTTTTTACAACGTATATAAACTTAGCATATAAACCTAATATCTTTACCGCAGATTTTGAACGGGTTTTTGCTCACTGGGAAGAGACGCCTGTTTTATATTAATAAGCCTACAATTATAAAACCATTGTATATCAATTAATACCAGTTTAACTGACAAGTTTGGGTAAATAATTAATGAATAACATAATTGGCTACGATTTAATAATTTGAATATGATTAACCTAACTTTGGCGGTTTGTATAGTATTCAAAAAAGGACAGTAAGTTATTCTTAAAGATATATGCATCAGTCGTTTATTTATTTTCCTATACCGGCTGTGCATACTTGTTCGCTTAAATTTAGACTTACTTATATTTGTTTGTTTAGAAAAACGGTGCCGTCTCATTATTATGAAAATAATTCAAAGTATCATAGTCGTATAGAAAGCTATTGTTAACGGTAGCCTTACAATATATGCAATGGGTGCATAGATATACAGAGAAGCGATATAGATGGATTAAAATTATGCAAATACCATGTGATTACAGCTTAGGATAATGTATATACCAAATGGCACATACTTTGAAATCTGAAAAATTGTCTGTTCTTGTAGTTAGAATGATGAATAGCAGCAATAGCAATAGACCATCCCTTGCCACCGCAGTCAGTAAAATCAATATGATGCGTGTGTAATGATTTCGAAATGTTATCATATATATCGACCTAAATTCTTATTGTCTGACTTTCATTTATATTTATTGAGTAATTTGATATAAATGATTCCTCCAATAAGATTGGTGTCAGATAATACCTATGGAGGAATATTTTTAATATAGCATCACAAGTGATGTCTGGCACTTATTCCAAGGCTTGATAATGTATATATACCTTAGGGAGATTAGCCTTTGCGTAACTAATTTTCGTATTTTTCAGACCTTTTAAGGTGGATTTCCATTAGTGTAAAATTCCGCGCGGAATCCAAAAGATGACATTGCATTGATAGAAATTGACATCCCACGACAATTTCCACCAATGGAATGTCCTCTCTTAGATTCCGCGCGGATCCGCTAATGGAAATCCAATGATATAATGATATGATTATATTTATTGATCCACATTGATAATCGGATATCAAACTTGCTGATTTGAATCCTCCCCACTCCTGTTGGTACTGACATTAAATTTTTATTCAAATCTCGAAAAATAGAAAGTCTGTTATTTTTAACTATGGACCAAATATTCCCATGGTAAAATAAAGACACATTCAAAATCAAAACAAAGAAAACAAAAACAATGTGTCAAGTGTAAAAAAACTAGGGTTTGTGTAATGAAATAATAATGCTGTGTCAGCGGTGACAAAATATTCGTTTGTTCTTCTTGGAAATCCTGCTATAAACCTCCGAATCATCGATTATATCACACTTCAATCTATAACTCTAGTTTAGAAAAGAATAAAGTCGGTTTCTTAACCCAATATATGCTGGAGAGGGGGAGGGGAAGGGGTTGCCATTTGACACATACTAACAAAATTTGAACATAATACCTCCAGTAGATCAAAAGATATAAGACGTAACCTGAAACCACATATTTTCAAGAAATCCTACGCAAAAATCTATATCATTATTTTACCATAACTTGTGTAAAAGTAATGCTAATGCTACAAAATTTAGTGAAGTTACTCAAAATTACAAAATAAATAATTCTGATAAGTTTGGTCATGTTACTGATCCGCTTTCCCCGATTTTTCAGATTTATTTAATATTTTGTTCGGAATTTCAGATTTGGTATTTTCCAACATTTTCATTAAAAACCCGGAAATAATATCAAAGACCATTTCAATATCTACCCAAAACTGCAAACAGAATGAAAAAAGCTTTTCTATAACTATTTTAATCAACATTCTAAGAAAGTACAGTTTTTAAAGAAAATGAACCATTTAAAATTAATTGTGATGACGTCATCAGAAAAAAATTACAGTAAACTCTCTATAATTCGAACGCCTACGGGACCAAAAATTCGTTCGAATTATAGAGAGTTCGAATTATAGGAAGTAGGACGGTTTGCGAAAGTTTTTGTCATCTTAGTTAGGATAATACTTTCAATACTTTTTTCTTGAAACTATTTATTTCTTTGCCTAGCAACAGAAATTGTCGCCATGTCTAAATGATGGGCATTCAGACGAGCGTCGAGTTAAAATAATCAAGTCTGACGCAATATGGACGTTCGATTCTTTTTTTTTTTTTTAAAGATTATTAAGTTTTTTTTTAAAGATTATTAAGTTTTTTTAATAACGGGTGCGATAGTAATCTGCCCGAACAAAATACCAAAAAAACTCATTTCAAAATCATAAACATTGGCACATGGAATGTCCGATTCTTGAAAGATGATTTCAAGCTGATTAAATTGTCAGAGATCAAGCGCCTAAAAATTGATATTCTTGGTGTGTCTGAGACTCACTGGACAAAAGAAATTGAGGAAAGTTTTGAAGAAGATCAACATGTTGTTCTTCATTCCTGTAGACGTGATGATTTGCACAGGCAAGGTGTTGCCATTATATTATCTAAAGAGATCGCTGAATGCCTGACAGATTACGAACTGATTTCTGAAAGAATAATGAGTGTAACCTTAGAATTAAAAGATGGACCTCTCACTCTATTTCAGGTCTACGCCCCAGACACATCTTACAGTGATGTTGAAATCGATATGTTCTACGAACAGCTCCAAAATAGAATTAACTTGATCCCAAGAAGAAATAACCAAATCATCTTAGGGGATTTCAATGCAAAAATTGGTCATGATGCATATCTTAACTGGCCAGAGATCGCTGGTAGGTTTACTATTGGTAATGCAAACGTTAGCGGTGAGACATTACTTCAATTTTGTGCCATGAACGATCTCAGCATAATGAATACCTTTTACACAAACATCACAGACTGGTCACTTGGACATCTCCAGACGGCAAAACTCAGAATCACATAGATTTTTTCCTCATAAAACAGTCAAGTAAATCGAATATTAAAAACTACAGAGTGTACAACTCAGCAGACATTGGTTCTGACCATTCCTTGCTACTGTCTGCTCACTCGAATTGCAAAAAGGGAACTAGAAAGGGAACTAGAAAGACGACCAAGAATATCTTTGACCATGGTTAAGGACAAAGAAGGTCAAAAACACAGTCAGCCTGATGAAGTTATGTTATGTTGGGAAGAACACTTCAAGATACACCTAAATACCGCCTTCCCACATGACCCTGATGCAGTTTTGGACATACCAGACTATCCAACTAACACACAGAATGAACATCCTCCAACAACAGATGAGATAATAGAAGCTGTCAGGTCCATGAAAAGCGGAAAAGCTCATGGAATTCCTGGAATAAATTCACAGAACGTTGTAGAAAAAAAATGAAGAGTTTCATCTGGAAACCAGCGAGGATGACGACGATGAAACGGATAGCGATACAGAAGACGAAAATGGCAAGTACAAAATGGAAGAGGATGGTGACATTGGTGAACACTCTTAAAACTAAAGTTATATATGTATTATGTGTTACATGTTCTAGTTTATCGTGACTCTAAGGTATTTACATAAATAGTGTTCCATGTATTAGCCCCCCATATATAAGCCCCCCCTTATATTAGCCCATCAAAAAAGCCTTACGACTAATATAAGCCCAGGGTTTATAGTCGGAGTTTCACGGTAGCATATAAAGCAAACTAATAAGTCATGCGTTCAATCCACGCTAGGATCCTCCTAGATCCACGATATATATTGCATTGAATTTCCTCGCATGCCATATATATATATATAATACTATAATAATTATATAACTATATTATAAAATATATCCGTGAAGAAGTCAGCGCATTTATCACTTAAAGCGGATTTCCACAGGAGACGTCGCTTTGAACCAATGGGAGTGCTTCATATTTAGATAAATACTCCCTAATTAGGATCGTGCGAACGAATTCGCCTAGTGGAAATCCGCCTTTAACTTTCCAGCCTGATTTTCGCTTTTCCGCAAAAAAAAAATCTATCTTCCTTAAAAATTCGGTTGCCGTAAAATTATCCAACTTCCCAATTTCCCGACTTTTAACTTCCCAACTTCCCAACTCGTAGACTCGAAGTTTACCAATACTCGAATTTAAATAAGCATTTTTTACTATATCAACTATTTAGCAAGTAATATATTATAACAATATATTTTTAAAGTTTTGGAAAATTGAATAAATTAGACATTTCAACTGCATCTTTAAGAATCTACTTCAAATTTCGACTACAATTCTTTGGGACGCGCTTGAAATTTTCCGTTTTTCTGCTTTGCCTCATTATTAATGTCCCAGATTGTAATCCCCGAAAAGAACGATCAACAAATCAACGATGCGGCAACAGATTGACTTCTTTATACGGAAGGAACTAATAAATTACGAGACATTACACTTACCTTGTGTTACAAATTTGTGTTCGTTTACTGCATGAAAACAAGATTGCACCACACCAAGAAAGTTGTTTTCTACAATGTTATTGTTATTGGCAAATATACACTTTTTTCCATGGTATAGTGTATTTCCTAAATAAAATGAAATCATGTTAAGATAACATATTGCATATGTCATGTGTAGTGTGTAGATGGGGTTTGATCTAGGCAGAGAGGTAATATAACTCGAGCCAATGGACAGAGAGGTACACAGATAATATTTTCGATACATTCAACATACAAATTAATAATAATCTTCGCAATTGCTTTCTATTTTATATCCATTCTTCACTTAATTCTGATATTTTTACCTAGGGTGTGTTTAAACCCCGTCCTTCATATTACGAAAACCACCACACTTGGTAGGAATTTAGTTTTTTCTTATATAAACAACTCATAAGATACTTTTGTAAATATCTGCGTTTTCTGATATGGCCTTCATTTCGGTAGCAGCTATGGGAATTTCTCCAAATTTATTTTTATCAAGGGAAGCTAAGGAATACTGGATTGCACTATTGGATAATATCAGAGCAATTTGTATTCGATTTCGTCCATATATAGGCCTTCTTAGAAAGCCATGTAATATGATTCAAATAGATAAATACTAAAAGTCTCTCATATACTGTATTATCTTAGTGGACTAAACATTTAATGAAACTTAGCACAATTGTAGCCGACACATTCTTTGCTACTCATCCTACCTGCGGGACCATAAACGTTACAGGTATGATGATGTCAGCATATTGTTTTATGGCGTCATCATTTTGTTAATCTTTTGACAATAAATGTGTTCTCTCTTCAATAGTAGATAAAAAAAAACAGGGAAAAGCGTTTAACCTTCTGTTAATTGAATTTAATAGATAGCATGTAGTTCTCGAAATTATTTTCAAGAATTAGTATTATATTTATAAAAATCGTGTAGAAAACTTAGGTTACAGACCTTGTACTTAGATATATTATTATATGTGATAATACATAGACTGTGTTATTTGTAATGGTGTTCGGTAATATTCTATATGGGAATATACAGTCCAATTATGACAATATGCAGGCCCTATACCGTACTCTGGTAGTAATTCATACCTTCTCTGATCATCCATTTATCATTTACAAGTGGTTTTGGACAACTATTTGATATTCGTAATGCATTGTTTGATGTTGACTCACATATTCTTTTGTTACTGCATTGATGAATGAGATCACCGCCTTCACCATCAAATTTAAATGTGTATTTCTCGTCGTCACCCATTGTCGTACAATCTGATGTTAATATTATCTTTTCACCATCTACTGCATTACATCCTGTTTCGGGTACCCAACAAAAGTTCTGTATCCGAATCTGAGTATCTATAACACAACATCAATATTTATTCCAGGTCTGTGTTTATTCATAATGGTTCTAGAATTACTTCTAATTAACTTATTAGAAGTTTTTCTGGTGATGTCATTCAGTTAATAATTTAGTGAGAAACAAAGATGAAGTTATCTATTCGGTATTTTTAGCAGAGTGTTAAGTGTAATATAGTGTTGCGATTAAAGCGTCACATACATTTGAGTGTAGTGTATTAGAGTGTTGCGATTAAAGTGTCACATACATTCGATTATTGCGTGTATGAAAGTGCTACGTTTGTTTTGATACAGTTAAAGAAAATTACCGGGATTCAATACCCTCCTCATCGTCCACAAGATACCCCCCACCCTCCTAGTATATAATTCTTCTAAAACTATGTGAAGCAGGATATGGACTTGCAATGTCGCTGAATATTACACAGTCCATATCCTGCTTCACATAGTTTTAGAAGAATGAGCACAAAAAATCGATTAAATGGATTATTATTCCAGGCCTTACGGCTGCCGAACAAGAAATGAATATGTAACACAGCGTGGAAGCCTACTGAATATGGCCCAGTATCCAGTATAGTCCGTATTCGGATAGTGTATTGCCATGTATGGCAATACACAGTTCGAATGCGGAGAAATACTGGACCGTGTGCAGTATGCTTTAACGCTGTCTTAAGTAATATGTTTTCGTTCTTTTATGAATTAAGTTGATATAAAATATAAATGTGTAACCCATAGCAACATAATCTAAGTAGGTATAAACCAATCAATTGCAAGATCGTTGACCCAGATATTTAGATACACTACTTACTTGCTGAGTAACAAGTACATATATGTTTCGTTTCTTCTGGTGGTATCACGCATTGACATTCGTTGCACAGGTTTATGGGACATAATATGGGATACTAAAAGTAAACAATGGCATATTTATGTTATTAAGTTAAAGTGAAA
>JAULBZ010002570.1:0-18505 GCA_032360805.1 Neoturris breviconis | reverse complement strand
TAATTAAAATATTTTTATCTTCAAAGTTTCTTATTTATTATCATAGATGTCTAAAAACTTAACGATATGAGTCAATTGTGTTATTTGTATGAATATTTCTAGTTATTTATACTTTTTTTACCAATTATTAAATCCTCCTTAACTACATGGAGTTCGTATTGTTAAAATACTTCCTTGATAAGAACGAAGAAAGTTAGCGCATTAATAGCTATTCATCTAATTTAATTCATTATCTAAAGATAGAAATGTTTGAATAGGTTATTTAAGTTTATTAGACCCCTAAACGAGTTGGCAATTGATTGGTTTCTTTGGTACAAAAAATAGTCACTATTTTGTCCTTTTTAATATTTTAGGGAAAATAATAGCAAAAATAATTATTTTCTTCTTCTAATTTTAATAACACAACCCCCTGAAATATTAATACCTAAGGGAAATTTATATGAGACAATTTAACATATCAGGAGGTTATGACCAACACAAAATCCAGATTATTTGCTCTTATATCAAACACTAATATCTAACAAAAATGATGGTTCGGTAAAGGACGTATGGAAAGATGGATTTAGAATATCAAATGAAAAAGTGAAATTACACAAAAGTATTCATAATCACAAAACAAAACAATGATTATTACAAGCATAATTCCTCTCTACTATACATTAAATGTAATTTTATAATTTAGTAAAATAAAATAAGATAAAATATAATGAATAAAAGAAGCCTGCTAAACCGATCATTTGGTTAAATTTAACATATAGAAACTATTTGATCAGTGTAAGAACAGAAACACAAAGACATAAACATTACAAGTAAGTAAGTAAGAAGTGAATCATGATATTATGGAAGTAGAGACTGAATACTGGTATTTTGTTGGTCCTAAATATTTTAAATAGACTTATTCAGAAATACATGAAAACGAGGTGTTGGCTGCTAAAGTAGAACTTAATGCAATGCAATAACTTTCTTTCTGTGCACTGCTATATTCTTGACAATAAATAGCAGTGCTCGAAATAAATAGCAAAATAGTCACTATGGAGGACTGATTTCTGAGCATAATTCCAGGAATTAAGACTTGAAGGTATGCCAAAATATCCCTCCTCCACAGTGATAATATTGTTCTTATTTCGAGCGGGTATTTAAAAATAAAATATTTTTGATCAGAAAGGAAACAGATATAAATATTGACAATTTTCTTCGTTTTTATTTAATTACTTTAAAAAAAATTTTTGCTGATGCAGCCTAGTGTCCACTACAAATTATGGCACCTTTTCAATAAGTTAACATTGCTCCGAAAGTCACATTTATTTGTGATAACATGCCATGTCACAGACAAATAACGATCGTCATGTCTTAGAAATTGAAAAAATTTTGCAATGAAAACGGAAAATGTTTTTTCATGTTTTCACATTAGATTTTCTAAATAATATCCACATCAAAGTCTTCTTGAGAAACTTATGAACATTGCCTAGAATGGTGATACCAAATCTTCTTGCATCATGATAAACTATATGTGGATCAGTAAAATGACATAATAATAATTTAAACAATATCACTGACAAATTACAGGTCATACTGTCAATACGTGATTAGTCTACAGTTATCATATAAAACAAATAACTTTTATTTGCAAGTAACAAAAAAGTCAAATGAGCAGCAAATTTTCAATGTTTATTACTAAAGAATGGACTAATTACGAAACAATAAATTAATATAAGAATTAATGAGAAAAAAAACATGCAACTATCACAAAATCATATATAATACAAAATAGGACAGCGTTTACATGGATCCCTAAATGACCCCTTCAATTTGCATGAACATCTCATACAGGGTAAAGATTTGTGCTGGTGGAAACGGGCCAAAATGGGGCTGTATTCTGTTTTGTATTCTCTTTCAAGTATATAAACCTTTTGTACCTAATAATAATATTATACGATACTTCTAATTATAGATAATTATAATTATTTAATTCTAATAGTTTAATTAAGTTTAATGATCTGTTGATAATCAATATTATCGTACCAGCATGACTAAATAAAATTCGTACCAGTATAAGATGCATTTAGCCTTTGTCATGTAAACGAGGATATAACTGGACACTGTATAATCAAATATAATCAAACAGGTTTGAGTTCATCAGGTATATTTGCAAAAGCTGCCTAAAGCTATCTAAATTTATCTATTATCTAAATTTATCTATTATCTAAATGCATCAAATTAAATTAAATTCTGTCTTGTTTCCATCTGAAACAGCTGCAATGTTACAACCAAATGACATCAATATTCTACAAATAGAAAGATGTATAACTATATCAAATGACAGTCTTGTTTTTATAGTAATTACTCAGAGGTTGAAATAAGAGCAAATGGTCACTGTGGAGGAGTGATTTTTAAGCAAAGTCTCAGGCTATTACGCTTAAAGCTACGTTTTATAGTGATTATTTACTCTTATTCTAACCACTGTTATTATCTACATTAAATCTAAATAGATTAAAAAAGTGTTCTGCAACGTTTGTTTAATTATAACAAATTTAAAAAGAGGAAAATTTTATTTCCTGACAGTCACTTGTATTTATGAATACAGTCATCTGTATTTATTTCATTCTTTTCCATATTTATTTCATTCTTTTCCATGATAATGTCTAGCAGTGGCTAGACAAAATATCCGTTAAAAAATGAGATCTAAAACGACACTTCTCGTCTTTATTTTCTGTATTCTTTTCCATATTTTTAAAGATACTTAATTTTTTTTTAAAAATAATTTGCTCATCTTCCAAACAATGGTAGACCAAAAAAAAAGCAAATATTTTTTTATTTTCTTTAACACATCATGACACACTGTTGGATTCGAAATTTTATGCTGAATCTGTTTCTGATGTTTACTTAACATAAAAAGTTACTTGTGACAAGTTTTTCTATCAAAACATTATACTCATACAAAATATGAATTCCATACCCAAGATAAGGTATGACATCATAAGCATGAAACAATGTAGTTCATAGTTTGAAGTACCTTCGTTGTAAATTTGAAAGAAAAATATGCAGCCGTTCAGATTCCCCTAGGCTCTCAGAGCACTAAAAAGCCTAGGCCTAATAGGGTTAAGTACCCACCAAATGTACAATTTTAACCACTCAATAAAATAAATCAGCCTTCATTAAGTTTTAAGTAAAAAAGAACATAATATAACTTGCTTGTTTTTTCCAAAAAATTTAGTTCAGGTCCAGCTGGTACTAAATAATTAGGTGTACAATATCGTTTGCTCGTCTAAATATATAAAAAATAGTGTATACACAAACAAAACCTACATCTAGTAGAATTACAAAAGTTAGGAGTAGATAAAATGCATTGCTATGTTCAGAGAGAATAACTCATTAATGGACTCTTCAGTACTTCTTCACATTCTGCATGTTGTATGAACAATGAATAAGACATATCCTTCCAAATTTCACATAAAATATTACAATTAGGTCTACATTCTAAGACACAAAAGGCATGTTAAATTGTCTTGCTTACCCAATATCCTTCTTTGATCTCATCAATATTAACTGTTGCCCTAATACTGCTTGTCTGGTATATATCACGTACATATGGCCAGATGTGTTCGTATTGACATATCATCTTCTTGTTGCACTAAAAAACACAAATAAACTCGACGTTGAAAAGTAGCCTGCCAAACCGAGCAAAAGTTAATCCTAGTGCACAAAAATGATTCACACATAATATATGTCGTAGTACTATATAAGCACTATATAATATATAATATACATATAT
Organism: Neoturris breviconis; assembly: GCA_032360805.1. Classification (NCBI taxonomy): domain Eukaryota; kingdom Metazoa; phylum Cnidaria; class Hydrozoa; order Anthoathecata; family Pandeidae; genus Neoturris; species Neoturris breviconis. The sequence goes on along the minus strand of JAULBZ010002570.1, from coordinate 14,733 downwards.
ATATGCTATAGTGTTCCTATGTTGGGGGAGAAAGGGAGTTGTGTTAGGAACAGCAGGGCTATTTCTACTTTTATTAAGTCATAGAGAGCTTAAAAGAATAGCAAGAATAGGTATTTTAGATAAGAAAGAAATTGTGATCCCCAGGGGACTTAAAGCTAGTAAGTAATAATATTCTAAAACATTATTAACTTACTCATGGTGCAGTATTTACATTAAGCTAGTAAGTAATATTATAAAATATTATTAACTTACTCATGGTGCAGTATTTACATTTACAACCCTTATTACAGTAACAAGATTCCCAAAATCAAAATATATATTTGAATTCTGAAAAAGTCATCTGTTATCATTTATGTTATTGAGGAAGAAGCTTTCCCAAAATACAAAATAGATGTCAACATAATTCATGGTCAAAGTCACACAGAAATAGCCTTTTCAGTCCATTGGATCGAAAATACAGTTCAGAACCTTTTTGCCTAATACTCGGTCCCAAGTGGACGATATTGAAACTTCTTTAGTGAGTCATATAACACATCATGACCACTACCTTTACACTCCACCTCCTTGCCCTCACAAAACTGTAAAGTTGAATCAAAAAGAAAAAAAAAAGAAGCAATATGAAAATAATATGGAACTGCCTTGATTTTTTTTTTAATATATATTAAATTACCAGCATCAAAAATCAAAATGAACTAACATTAGCTTCATACTTTACATCCTGCAGTATACTTACCTTCAAAAGGGAATGATAGACAGGATCAAATCGAACAAGAACAACAAAAAACTTTATATCAGCTTCAGTAAGTTGTGAACCAGTTAAATATCTCTTTGTAGATAAAATTTTGTCAAGCTAAAAATAAAACATACAGCAACGCGATAAACTTTAAAATTGATTTCTCTCTAGTATGAGATTCTGTAATTTCACATTAAAAGCAAGATATTTATTTTTATTGCTGTATTTCCTTGAATAAGTGCCCTACTTTAAATAGTGCTTCCCTCGAACACGAGCCTGGCTGCAGAAATACATTTTGTAATAAGTGCCTCTCTTGAATAAGCTCATGCCTTAAATTGAAGCACCTATAGTGTTACTTCTGAACAACTGCAACTGCAGCTTGCTCTACTAGAAGAACCATGGTTAAGATAATCCATTTATCAACAGCACAGAATCTGATGTGGAGGAGGCAGTATAGATCTTTTCCGTCTCATTCACTATTAGGTTAAAAAGTATCAGATTAAGAAAATTGGCAACAGACAATTTTTTTCTGACATCAATCTGACATTTTCTGACATTAAACGTTGTTTTCTTTGACATTTGTTTGACGCTTCCTGATACTATGTTTCTGATATGTTCTGATGGTACCTAATATTTTCCTGTGTTTGTCTGACCAAAACATTTTTGTCTGACATTTAGGGACACAATGGGATGCGTTGTTTCATATTCTGACATTTTGATACCTTTTGATGATTAATGATGATGATGGTAAATTCGATAATTGAATTCGTATGTTGCTTTTAAGTCATGGAGAGCTGGTGAAGGAGCTACTTCAATTTTCTTATTAATATTTTTATGAATCAACAAAGTAAAACTCTTTCCCAGAGAATATTATCTTCATAAAGTCAATTATGATGTGAGTTGGATACTACTATATATTCATGAATATATCCACACCGTGAAGAACTGCCCCGGATACAGACTGTGTATGACCATCCATTTCAATGCACAGCCTGTATGTGCAACCGTGTTCGATAGGCTTACACACTGTAATCTTTCTATAAATATTTCTCATGCTAAATTATAGGAAATTACATTGCACTTAATTAACACAACCTGAAAAAAATTGCGCTAATTAAGTTCACGTTAATTTCATTTTCTTAATAGAGTGACATACTAATTTGAAATTCATTATTTATGTGAGAACATTTTATGCTTTAAAACAATTCGTTATGAATTTGAAAAAAGGGAAGAAAATAATACTTGAAGGGTGGAAAGATGCTAGAATTTAAAAAGATACAAATGTGGATCAAGCAGGTCACTTGCCAGCACTTGAGCCATCTAATTAAAAGAAATGAATGATATTGACCATTGAAATTATGTTAAATATCTCTTTGTTTGTATTCGTTACAACTTACAACTTTGTAAAACTCTTTGTTGGTATTACTTAAAATTTCATAAATTTGTGCTTCAATAATATTCTCTTTTCCAGGATGATTTTTTCAAATGGACTTCAGAAATGAATTTATCATGCAAAATTTGCTTAAACTAGAAATTCTATTTTATTTTAGGCTATTAAAACTTGAGATAAAAAGACTTGAATTTTCTGTTTTTATAAGACTTTGACTGCAAAAATCTTTAATAGTTTTGATACGAGGAATCCATTTCTGAAGTCTGTTTTTACTGAAAAGAAGCGGAAAATATTGTCATTCCCAATTATCCTCAATATTATATCCATTGGTTATAAGATAAAAATTGGATCAGTAGTCAAAATAAAGAGTAAATAATCACTGAAGAGGCTGGATCTTTGAACATAGCTTATAGCTTCAAGCTATACTCAGAAAGCACTTAACTGCAGTGATTATTTGCTTTTATATAAACCACTGAGAATTCTCCGAAAAATAACTGCCAGACATCACATGTGGATTAGTGTCTTTAAGCATAGTTTACTCCTAAACAGATGATGTCTGGCAGTTATTTTCACAGGCTTGATAATACGGCTTTAGTTTAAAGATGAACCAACCTTATCAAGTGTGTTGAACAATTTATCACAAGCCTCATTATATACTTCTTGAGTTTCTGCCCTACCTACTTTGTAAACTCCATATACAAAAGTTCTAAACAAAATTAACAAAGACAATTACTTTATTATATTCATTAATTATTATAACCTGCTTAGAGAAGCACAGAAAGCCAAACATCTTGCAATTGATTGGTTTCTTCAGTGTCAACAAATCAATCATCTACAAGTTTGTTGAATAAACCCATCTTCACAAACAAGAAGACAATGCCAATTACTAATTAATCTGAAATTATAAAGAGCACTCACGGACCCATCCATTCATTTATTTCTTCAATCTCCTTCCTCTTCTCTTCAGGGTAGTAATCCAACTTAGCTTGTGCTTCAGTCGCAGAAAATTCATTGAATTCCGTGTTAAGCATTCGCAGGATATCGGCTGATTCATTATTGACAATTTTCTTTGTTTTCTTATCAAACAACACAGGTACAGTTATTCTACCTTTGTACTCTGGATGAGACATGTGATAAACTTCTTTCAGGAATTTTTTACCATTTACAGTATCAGCAGTACATCCTTCTTTTTCTGGTGCAAATTCCCATCCATGTTCTGGGTCTGATTTTGGACTAAGATTATCAACAGTAATGACATCCACTAAACCCTTTAAAGCTCGACCAATCATTGCACTAAATTAAATTATTGCTTTTGTAATCACTTGTCACAAAAAGCCAGACAATGCATTGGATGATACTTGGACCAAGGTAACTAAAGGTTTGTTTGATAAATTGAAGTCATTAAATGGCCAAAGCAAAATAAAAATTCAAGAAAAAATAATTATTTTCAGAACATGACAATAATTTGTAACAATGATGAATGAAAATCGAAATATGCAAACAATGGTGCATAAAATAAAGACTTCCAACTGAACGCAGATTATAATAATTATATATGATCCTAATTACTGGAGAGAATAACGGGTGGTAATATTAATCATTTTTCAACGCTTTAAATTGGATATGCGAAACATATTACAGTATCGTAACATTTACAATAACAATCCATAGCATATCATAACAAAAAATAAATAATTCTGTCAGAAGAATAATACATGATAAGGATTAGGATACAAACCGATGTGCAAATGGACAAACATTGCTGATATACAAATGATATCGTCCTTTCTCAGCTTTGTATCCACTACTTCCATCTTTGGTAACACGATCAACAATCTGTGTCATTTCCTTTTCAGCCATTATTGTATTGTAATCTATGTTTTAAAAACAATAGAATGCACATTACCTTGCATACGCACATTACCTTGCATACAAGCCTGTTCCAATTCAGAAACCAACTTAAATTGTTCAGTTTCCAGGTTTTTAACAAAAACATTGCAAAATACCAAAAATTATTGCCCAAAAATCCGAAGAAAAAATTGGTTTTTAAAATTTCAGAAATCTTTCTTTTAAGATTTTATGCAACTTCACTAAGTTTCATGTTATAAGTGTTAATCAAACACAAGCTGTTGCAAAGTAATGAATTGTTGATTTATATGGAATTTCCTTATGTAGAAATAGGTGGTCTCAAGTTATGACTATATCTTTTGAGCCGTTGACGTAATCCAGCTGAAATTTTCACAATTTGTCTTATACAGAGTTGGAAAAAGTAAAAAACTTTAAATGCTATTGCCTTAGTTGTTCAGACGTTATAAATACAAATGTGACAGGGGGGAGAGGGGGTTGAAATAAGGCTAAATCACTTTCTATTATACTATGTACTGTATATAATTATGAATTTGAATTTGAGTGAGGAAATAAACAAGAATGTGTCCATGAAGATATTGTTGTATTTATTTGATTCGTTTAAGATCGATTTGTAAGCACATTAATAGTTTCTATATTAAATAAGTAAATAAGAAAATAATATTGCAATGATCATGATACAATTCAATGAAAAAAGAACAGTAACTTTAGATATGATTAACTTGTACAGGCAGGAATAAACGACACAGAATAAAAGACACATATGTACATACACATCCGAGAGCAATTCGTATAAAACCTGTGGTCTACAATGACCAAACCAGCTGTCAACTACAACAGACTGGACTCAAACCAAACTGTGATTGAGATGGTCTACTATGACCAAACCAACCATCAACAACAACGGACTGGACTCAAAGTTGCCTGTACTTTGCATAAGGATGGTCTACAATGACCGCACGAGCTAAGTCGAAAATGACTATCAGCTCGACTCGAACCTGATCTGAAAAAAAAGTACTAGTGTACCCTAAATGAATGCTCCCGGTAGTCCATGTATTTTCGTAAAATATTTACAATAAATATCTACTAAATAAACTTTTTGTTTTGTTTTTAAATAAAATGACTCTAGGTAAATAAAAATGTCCATAAAAATGTTATCAAATAAATCAAGTTATAAATACTAGGACTGTAAAAGACTATGAATGAATCTCTGGCTATCAAAGTAAAATGAACAAACACCTATAAAAAACCTAAGAATAATATATCTAAATATAACATATGAACATAACCTAAAAAATTAACTAGGCGAGTGGACGGTCAAAAATTACGTCTGCTCAGTAACAGTTGAAGCAAGGACAACAATCACGAGGGTTCGGGTAATGACCAATAGTTTCATTTAACCGAGAGCCGAATTAAATATTGCAGCCCAGTACTGAAGACACGAATCTGCAAGTTAACTCGAGTTAAGTAAACTTAACTAACATTAATATCAACACATTAATAGTTAAGTAAATAAGAAATAATATTGCAATGATCATGAAACAATTCAATGAAAAATGAACAGCAACTTTAGATGTTAATCAACAAACGAATACTCTTATTCAAAACATAAGATAATGAGAAAAATCATGATTTGAAATAATGAATTTCTAGATCATCAAATTAATTCACATTTTATAGAACTTACCTGTAATATTGGTGAGTTATGACATGGCAGGATTTACAAAACAATTTCCTCAATATACTAGGTTACATATTACTATGTAAAACTAGAGTAAAACTGTATGTCAGACAAAAATCGAAATAACAGTCTGTGTGTAGCGTTAAATAAACATTCGTTATTGATAAAATAAAAATGGTAAAATTGATTTAAATCAATTTAAATTGATTTAAATGTTGGTTCCACCACCTTAAAATGTGGCTAAATCTAAGTTATTTTTTATGACTATTTTAATTTTATAAAATAATTAAAAAAAATCTAATGTCTCTGGAGGTCAAGGGATGAGAACTAAATATCTATATAAGACAAAAAACTTTATACACATTCAACTTTTGGTCTTCTCGTGGTTAAATTAAATTAATACAAAACAGAAAAGATTCACGAATCCAATCAAGTGGCTTTTAAAAAGAAACACACAAGAAAACTGATCTTTATTTTCAATTTGATTTCATAATTTTAAAATGTTGATACTAAACATGAAACAATCTATTAGAAAGTGGAACAACAAAGTAAAAAGCATAACTCAGTAACAACCCAGTAAAGAGGAACAATCTTGAAATAAGATCTGCATTGTTAATAAAATAAACCTTTCCATTTTCACTGCTTTTTCATCACTACCCACCCAATAGCATATAAGTCATTATGTATGATGCTAAATTTCAAACTCTAATTCCCTATATTTTCATGGGTAATCCCTTTAAATAAACATGTTTTCTCTTTACACATTTGATTTTCTATAAAACTTTGTAATTTCTGAAATCTTGCAGATAAGAGGGCCAATTTTTACCCTGTTGATGCTTATAATGGTGATGCTTATATAAAAAAGTGATTGTTTTTATGAACTCACTTCTATTGTTCGTAACAAGTTTTTTTGTATACATACTAACGTATAGTCCACAAGTCTAATGATAACATGCATGTATAAGTTAATTGCTCACTTTAAATTTCCGAATTGTTTTTCATTTGCTCAGAAAGATCACTTTCATGTTCAACAACGACATTCATATCATATTCAGTCTGTTTAACAATGTCCTCATCATCATTACCTTTTTTAGCAGTGTAGTGTGCAGAAAAAAACTTTTCCCGTAGATCAGTTTCTGAATTATACACTCCTTTTCCAACATGGTTCATAAAAGCAAATTTTGCAACAAAAAAAGTAACATGTAAACAGGCAAAACAAACATAGAGAACATATTTAACAGCTGACGCAGATCCAAGTGTACCCAGGGCACATATCAATGACCAGAATGGTAAGTTTGCAGCTTTAACCAACACATACAGGTGCTGATGCATATTAACACGAAAGCAACCAGGAATTGCCCATTTATGGAGAAACCTCTCTCTGGCATATAATCCATAAAAAAATATCAAGAAATTAGCCAAACTTGAAAAGAAAACAATAAGTGATGCCATACGAATACTAACTTTAGCATCATCATTTTCATTTGCCGCATATTCGTTGACCATATTACCAGCTAAAGGACTCAGACATGCAAATACCAGAAAAATCTTCTGAAGGTAAAGGGTGACAAAATTGATTGAATGAAACAAATGCAGAACTGTGTGATTAACATACCAAAGATTTGAAACTATAGAAAATGTAGCAAGGAAAGCGTAAAACTCTTTCTCCATATGTTTCAGTTCATAGTTCAATCCATGCTTTTGAACATTGTTCTTCTTTGGGAAATCTTCGACTGTGATATCAAGGATAAGTATACAAGCAACAATTGCTAAAGCTGCATCGGTCATAGCTTCAACACGTTCTTTTGATAAATTCCCTTTCGAAAAATGATAGTAAAATGCACACTTATCCATTTTTGTTTGTGTTGCCAATCTCCGACGTGAGTATAAAAAGATTTTTCGAAATATCGGCAAAAGTAGAAGCAATGAAATAAATGCCCATGATATTTTGTAACTCAATAAACAAAACAAACCACCAACAATAACAATTAATACATTTACAATTGGCTTTATACACAATATGTTGCGAAATCTGCGTCTATCAGATGTAGGCCATTTGTGCAATTCAAAATGTAATATTCTTGGAGTTTCAATCGCATAGCATATTGTAATGAATTCAATTATTTCCACAAATGCCAGTAAAGCACAAGTTATCAAAATTGATACTGATTCTTCCGGGAAGTGTCCTTGGAGAGCCAACGAAAATGGAAGAGCTGTAGCTCCTAACATAGTAAGCACAACAAAGAAAATTATGAAATCGTCAACTCTCTTGATAAGTATAGCTCTCACATTGAGGGATTCCCAAATAGTAAGAACGACTAGAAATCCAAGGAAATACATTATGAATTCTGTTCGAATCTCATTCAAATGGTGGGATAATGAGTCATGTTCATTCATTTCCTTCAAATTTCTTATTGGAATAACCAAAAAGGTAGCACATGTAGCCAGCATTGCATCTGCATAACCTAACAAACGATTTGTTGAAACAATATCACCACGATGGAGGTATTCTGGCAATCTTTCATCTATGTGTTCTTCATAGTGCTCCTCCAGATATTTTATTTTACTCTTGTATTTCTCCTTTTCAACTTTATCAACTGGATCATCCTTTTTAGCAGCCATAGATAATATTTTTAAGTATACACAAACTTTCAAGTTCAATTATTTAGGTGTTTTATATCTAAATAAAATATAAACTAAGTTAGTTTGTTTCAGATTTCATACACATAACTAACTAGACAGATGTTACTTATTTTTGGCAGTCTTATATTTAAAGAGTTTTTTTATGAATCGATTTAATGTCTTTTATGTTCGAAAGAACAATAGGTGTTTATTAACTTCATGTTATAAACAAGTGGAATCACAGGTTGTTATTTTGCTACAGAAAAACTCAATTAAAGGTACGATATTGAAAGTAGCCCACCAAACCAAAAGTTAAACCTAAGCACATAAATATGATTTGCATACACACATTATATGCCAGTGTTTGAAATATGCCTTTATTAAGGTGGTAAAGTTTCAGTTCAAATAAACATTTGAAACACCTTTTTCTAGGTAAAATTATATCAGGTCACTGTGAAGGAAAGTAGTGAAATTTCATTTCCAGGATAAACACCCAAATTTTACATGGCATTAGGATTTCATGTCCTTATTAAGTTGATAAAGTTTCAGGTCAAATAAACAATTAGAACGCCATTACAAAGACAGAATTATATTAAATCACTGTGGAGGAGAGCAGTGAAATTTCATATCATAGCCTGAAACAATGCTCAAAAGTACCTCCTCCACAGTGAATATAAATTGGATTGGATACACATATTATAAACTAAATAATAAAATTTAATTAAAGCTTCTTATATATATTATTGTGTTAGATATGAACTGAATATACACATTATACATCATAACATTATGATATATACACTCAGTAATATAATTTAGTTTTAAAATATATTATTGTGCTGTGGGACCATTAAAGATAAGTATATTAAACATCATTCTTGCAACATGACATATGAATAAAAATGGTATCTATTAGCAGTAATAAAATATTGCAATGTAGAGGTGGTTGTCATCAACTATTATTAAAATTAAAAAGAAATAAAGAATAATGAAACATTACATATTCATTAAAATGAAGATTACATATTCATTAAAACAAGTTATTCTTATATGAAAAATCTTCCTCTGTTGAATTGTGTATTGTCATTATGTTTCTAATTTGAACAGGGAGTAATTAATGTTATAATAATCGACATACCATTTATTATTTTATTAAAAAAACCTTTCTCTATAGCACCAATCAAAGTCAATCAATCAATAATTATGCTGTAATTACGTCAACAAACAAAATGATAGCTGATTTACGTTAATACGGCACCCTACAATTTATTCGTTTATTAAAAAAATCTTCTTCTATCTAATTATGTATTGTCATTATATTACTAATTTGCATTGGGAGTTATTATTCTTGTTATAAAAACCAAATTATACTGTTAGTAGTAATTAAATGTTTTAACATTAATAGGTATCTCAAAATTAAAGGAAGCTTTCCAGAATCAAAATGGAGACTTCAATTCTTGAAATTCTAAAAATTATTTATATAAAGAATATCACTTATCCTCGCAGAAAATTGAGAAGAGAGCTTCCCCAAAATACAAAATGGCTACCAAAAAGATTCCCGGTCAAAGTCTCATAGAAAAGCTAATTTTCAAAGGTTTTCCAAGTCTAAATGTGATTCTGGTCAAATCCTTATAAACTGAATTCAAAAAATTTCTCTAAGTCAACAAAAATCATGAAAAAAATCATAAAAAATCATTTTCTACACTTTTGAGTCTATTGGAGACAAAATTGAAACATTTTTGCCGAGTCCTTCTAGAATATCGCCACGAATGACAGTACCGATTTTCAAAATGCTAGCACTTCGGGAACTAGGTCTATTAAGAAAAGTAAGATGACACCACTGCTGCAAAGTGATAGTAATAGCGCATCCAAACTTTGTTTCGTGAGCTAAAAAGCTACTCTCCATTTCTCCATATTTTCTATAATAATGTATGGCGCAGTGTTCTTGGACATTTGCGCATGACTGTGTCTATATAATTATAATTAACTATTCGAAATTATTAATTTCTGCGTGAAAATTAGGATGGTGCAAGAGACCTATTCTCTTCCCCTCACTCTCAACTGCAATTACCTCATTTTCATGTATCCGGTATTTGTGAATAGGTCTATTAATCTATCATGGACACTTCTGTAAATTCATTATTTATAAATAAAGTAATAAAGTACCTTGTCGCCTTGTCGTAAGGTTCCTTTAAGTGCAACCATTGTCAACATTTGTTGGTCTTTCTTCATACCAAGCTTTTTTAATGTAGTTTCAGAGAATAGCCCTTTCAATGGAACTGTAAGACGTTCCTTTGGATTAACTGCATCCTACAAAGAACACATTTCATAGTGTGAAAAACAACCAAGTATATGGAAAGAGATGGATATATATATGGTATCGTATTGGGTAGACTTTCAAACTGTGAATCTCTTATTTTCCATACATAGATTTTTTAACAAAATATTTGTTAAAAATATAAACAAAAAATAACAAAAATAGTAAGCCAATTAAGCCAATTAAGGGTCTATATCGATTAATCTAGATTAATCAAACCGTTAATACCATTCGCTTTTCAGTTTAACTATTTTTCGGAATATGTTTTTATTGTAAATGCTCGTTTTTATTGTAAGTGCCACCTCTCAAATAAGCTACCTTTCCAGTGATATGGTAAAAAATATGAGACTTGGCAGCAAAATTCGTTCCCAGGAGAAGAGTCCTGAATCAACGAGCTTCCAATTGATTCCTTCGCACCGAAGGAAACCAATCAATTGCAAGCTCGCTGACTTAACATTCTTCATCATGGATTAATTTTTTATCAAATTTGTTTAATTTGACTTCTTTAAAGCTGCTAAAATACCTGCTTTCTGAAAATTTTAGAAATTTTAGTTCCTTATTGAGAAGTACTTTTTCCATTTTTTATTTTCACAAGTTTTGCAATGAATTTTATAACTACCCCTCGCAATAACAATTTATATTTCAAGAATTTGTGGCATTTCCAGAAACAAGTACTCATGATTGATTCATTAATAAATGTTCATACCTACCTATGAAAGTTTCTGCTTCAAAGATCATGGTAAATTCAAATTTCATATTCAAATTCATAGTTCAAGATGATAGCACTTCAGGAACTTAGTCTTACAACAAAGCCAGCGGTGGGCTGTTTTTCTTATAAGACTAAGTACCCTAAATGCTATAATCTTGAAATTTGAATTTGAAAAAAAATCTTATGCGCAGACACCTCCATAGTTAAAAATGATTTGAGCATACCGTTGGTAGAGTATACACTCCAGGGTCCTTCTCTACCACTAAGACGTCTAAATGATTGCTTGAGGTGTTTGATTCTCTACACAAAAAAGATTATCAGATAATTTACAGCGTGTAAGAGTATTGAATACAATTAAAGAGGACACTCCAATCAGCAGTGATCTCTAATTAGCAGACACAACACTCTGCACCAGCATAAACCTTAAGAAAATTCTTATTAAAAAGGTTCCAAATAAAGGACAGCTCTAATTAGTAGACAAGACTTTCCGCATATTTCCCGAATGTTTCTCCCAAAATGACGCTCCAATTAGCATATGATTTTGTCACTTTATAAGCATTTTAGGGTATTATTAAATTGTTTCATGCAAAGTGATTGGTTTTGAATTCAATTTGAAATTCAAATTTCACAAAATAAACAAATGTGATTTTGCATCATAAATGTGTGATTATTAGTAGAAGCTATTGAAAAAAATTGTCAAAATATAAAGCCATAACTTGTTCCAAACAAAAACATAAAAGTCTTAAAGGGAAGAATTATAGTTGTCGGTATCCTTTACACTAAAAATTAGAACACATCTTAGTGGACCCCAGCAATAGTTAGAGCAATAACAAACCGACCCTACTCGACTCCAATATCTATGTTAAAAATCAAGACCCAATTATTGTGAATGTATATATATTTGATTTGTTTTTATTTTTCAAATTGGAATGTACTTGTTGGGTAAAGTGTTAATGGTAACACGAGTCAGAATTAAATTGCTACTAAAGTGGGAGTTAAAAATCATATTGATATTCAGAATGTGTTTTTGGTGGGGTCCGTATCTGTATTCTGTAAGCAAAGTAAGTACCTGATAAATATAGGTTCAGCAATATGATTAGGACCATATCTTCCTAATAAACCACGTCCTGTGATACCAGTCCTTCCAAATGGGTTCCTACGATAAAAATAAGTTCCTGATAAGATTTCGTTTCTAATGTACAAATCTTTTAATATATCTGAATTAAATAAAACTGGAACTGTTTATTTGAAGCAAACAATCCACAATAAATTTTAATATATAGAATTATTGTGATAATGCACTTTATGTGCAATAATGTTATAGCGTTTCAACCTCAGAATAGTAAACGGATATGCACCAACAGATGCAAACAAAACTGACAATCAGAAACAACTATTCTACTCCCAATTAAACTAAGCAGAAAAAAAGACGCATAAGCATCAAAAGCTCATTATTGCAGGAGACTTTAATGCAACCACAAGTATCGCTAAACGTAAATGTTTCTTTGATGGAAAAAAAGTCATACAAGATCCTGAATGCAGTGATAACGGAACTCAACTAAAAACATTCTGTAGAAGTCATACACTAAGTATATTATCAACCTTTTTTAAGCACAGAATGCTCCATCGATACACCTGATACAGCAATGATGGAAAAACTCAAAAGGTAGATTACGTCCTAGCTGAACAGTATGTTCAACAATATATAACAGACTGTCAAGTCTGTCGTAGAACCAATATTGAAAGTGACCACCGTCTACTAAAAACTACGCTCTGTACACCAGCTACAAGAAAAGCTTGGCGCAAATATTCTAAGCAATCCACAATCAAAACGAAACATAAAAGGTCTTCAGAACCCAGAAACTAAACAGAGATACTCTGATATGGTCAGAAAGAAATTACAAGAAACTAGGAGAATTATAAAAGAGAACCCTGAGAACAGACAAGAGCCAAAAGAACATATGAACAATATTTTTAAAACGCTACTAGAAACACTAAATACAGCTGCTGAAGAAACATTTCCCGAAAAGCCAAAATCTGAGAAAGAAAATGAGCTATGGAAGAATGACATAATTTTAAATGATCTGCTGGAACAAAGATCAAAGCTGAAACACAAAACACCACTATACAAAACCACTACTAAAGAGTTAAAAAAGCGTGTAAAGATTTTACACAATGAAAAGATGAAACTTGAAGCCAAAGACATAAATGATCACGCAACAAAGAGAGAGATTGAAGAACTCTTTAGAAGCTTAAAAGCAGATGGTTCCACATTTAAAGGAGAACTAACGACAAGAAATTACATACACTGTTTGGTAGATAAAAAACATTCCATTGTAGTCAAACATACACGAAATATATATTTTTTTTTACATATTTTTAATAATATAGCCTTAAAACGGGGCTTTAATTGCCAAAAGGTCAAATGCCTACAATATATTCTTGTGACGTCATTTCGCGAGCTGTTCATAATTCAATCATATCTGGTCAGAGTCTATTAAAGTGAATCATTGTTGATGACTTTTATTGTTCACGTGATTCTAACCATAGTTTTCTTGTGACTATGTTCTAACAATACCTTTGAACCGCCAACACCAGGCAGGATACACTAATGAACCAGGATACACTGACAAATCAGAGGCTCCAAGCTCAAAAATATTAGCTGTATTTAACACAGCAACTTTCCATACTGTCGTTAGTTCTCCTTTAAAACCACAAAGCAAACCAACAAATGTGAATCTGAGAAACTAAAGAAATATTTTACTAAACATTTTAACACATATTAAAAGAAGAGCCAATAGAGCTAGAATTCATTAAGAAACTACAACAGATACCAGCAGCTGACACCATTAAAACTGAGACACCTGATTTAATAGAAATAAAAGGAGTATTAACGAAAAAATGGCAAGACCGCAAATGACATCCCAATGCACTTTCACAAGAACTTCTAACCGAACTCGAAAGTCTATTTGCAACCATATGGGAACCACACCAGACACTGAACATATGAGGACATTCAAAGCTCGTAGCGTTGTGGAAGGGTGCCCTAAAAGGAGGAATAAAATACCCAGAGGCCCACAGAGGTCTCCAAGTTGGATCTAGCGTCTGTAAGATTATGATTATAATAATCCTAGACCGTCTCAAGGAATACAACTGCTTAATCAACAACAAGGATTCCGATCTGGTCGTGGCACTGCTGAAGGCATCTACATTACCAAAGAATTCAACAGATAACTGATCAAATGAAAAAAAAAAATTATCTACTATTCATCAACCTTAGTGCCGCTTTTGACCATATTGTTCGACGATGGCTGTTTACCTCAGTGTATCAACGATTCTCCTCCGATGCAGACACAACTATTGTAAATATTCTAGAAGCTCTTTACTCCTATACAACTACAGCCCTCGCAGAAAC
>JAULBZ010002569.1:0-18506 GCA_032360805.1 Neoturris breviconis | reverse complement strand
CAACAGGCTAAGAGTGCGGTAGGCTGAACACACCAGGTTGGTATTGATCACCAAATGTATAGAGATTGATTAGATCTGTATATACTCGAGAACTCCTCTCTTATAGAGTTACAACATATGTCTCCACCAACATTACCAATTCCAGAAATCTAATTCTAGAAGTCAGAGCAAGAAAACGTTGCCGAAACGGCAGAAATCTTTTTGTATATTCACATTTTAAAATATAATGTTTTGAACTTTGTTCTTTAGTTAGACAGAATTTTCAGGGAAATGCTCGGCTCCATTCGAGTTTTCTTGGTGTTGGATTTATCGTGTTCGTTCTTGCCCTTGTTATTGCCATTCCGAATTTTCTTTTTTCTTTCGTGTACCAATTTGTAATGGCATGTAAACAAATTGCTCTGAAAATAGGTCACCACTGCCCTAACCAGCAGTGTGTAAATATGTCAGGTTAGATTTTCCAAGGAATCTGTATTTTTGATCAATATAAATCGACACAAATTATAGCTTCTAACTTCAACAAAGTCGTTATGGGTGAATAAAATAGAAACAATTTTATTCTGCTACAGATTCTAGGCACTCCTTTAGTTGTTTTAACACTGTCAGGCTGCTAACCAAGTTCACGTGGTTAATCGAAACAGGCGAGGAACAGACGAGATAAATCTATTCCTTAGGCCACAAAAACTCATGCGCTCGAATTTCGATGCACGTTGTTTATTTGTTTGTTATGGTACCACATCCCTTGTCCATCCCCATAGCCATAAGTAAGTAAGTAAGTAAGTAAGTAGGCAACTGGGCTCATGTCAATTGGCCACATGATGCGCGACTTCACCGTGCACAGCACATAATACACTTTTTGCTCATGTGCATGCATCAAGGATGCGCTGTACACAGTGAAAAATGCAGCGCTATCCACAGTGAAATATACAGCACATTCAACATTCATTCACCCGCTCATTATGTATTACATCCATACAACTAACGGATCTATTAACTACCGAACAGATATCTTATAAGGCATGCTTTTATGCACACATACAGTGCACTGACTGTCACAAATATCAAATAGAAACTTAAAAGTTGTTCAGAATATATTGCTGCATTGTGTTTTAATAATTACTCAACTTTTTACTCGAAAAACAAACCTAGAAGTGACTCAAAAACTCATGATACCTATATTCTATCTAAAAAATACATTTTTTCAAACTTTTTTCTTTCCTTTTGATCTAGATTTCAATTTATGTGTAGAACACTTTCACAATGAGAATAAGCAAATACTTAAAAAAACAAGTTTAAATCAATTAATATTTATAAACAATGAAAATAAACAAAGAAAACCTTGTTGAATATACACTATATGATATGAAAATATGATATTTTATACAAGTCTATTGTTTTCCAGGTGAAGTACTTAGCACAAATCAAGCTTTTGGTCTCTTGAAATCATGTGGTCCTCGTATGGTTGGTGAGACAGATGCTTCAAGAAATGAACTTGTTACGCATGTTTGGCAAGCATTGGAAGAAAATGGTAAATGTTTAATTAATACACAAGTGAATTTATAGGCTGTTAGCTAGAAGCTAAAAACAGCGTTAAGGGGTTTTCTCAATGGGAAATGAGCATAAAATTCCCAATTTCAATAATTTTCTGTATTTTCTATTGTTTTCTTCTCAGTTTGTCACACAAATGCTGTTTTCCCCAAAATCTCTGGCTAACACTCTGAATTATCGATATGATGCAATCCAGAAATCTGAATTCATATTGGCATTCTCCAGTTGAGGAACATCTTTGGAGACTAATTTGCAGTCAGTTATATACTAACATAGCTTTGTTAAAGCAGTTCTAACGTTTCATAAGTTTACATTAGTAGCATTAAAATTTAATCGTTTAAAATATTTGGAGAAGAATCTATAACATCTCAATTGCTACCTACCTACCTCAAAACTTTATATATCAAATCTAAAATATTATTAAAAGATGTTGGCATTTGACGATATATTAATATTTCAATTTTGATAAACTTTGATCAACTTATGAACTGAAATAAAAGATATCTAAAGGCAAGTAATTGATCATAATTATTCCCTGTCATTTTAATTTTTCCCTGTCATTTTAATTTTTCATCAAAATAAAAACCATATTATTGACACCAATCTGTTGCTCTTCCTGTATTTGTACTAAACTTTTTGATTTGTCTTCTTTTCAGGTGTACCTCTACAGACCGGCCTGTGGAATACCTTACTTTCTGTATATGTTGAAAACAGACATGATTTTGAACCGCTCGAATTCTTAAAACGTCTCTGGGAGAAATCAGATGCTGAACCTAATAAAGTAAGGATTATTTGTTTTGTATTTCAAACACTAGGGATGTTCTTGAATTGTTTAAATGTTATATTTTACAATACAATAGCTTGACACTAGCTTGAATGTATATTCATGTTCCACAGTATGAATTTTTGTTCTTATTTTGAACACTAAGAGCGAATAATCACTGTGAAGGAGAGATTTTTTAGCATAGCTTTGGGCTTTAAAGTCTGGAGCTATGTACAGAGATTATCTGCTCTTATTTCGACCACTGTATTACATTGTTTTAATAAATCCATCTATTATTTCAGACTACATTTTCATTGCTAATTCAAGCTTATGCTGTGAAAGGTGACCCTGCTGGAGCGATGTGAGTATCACAGATTTAAAAACACTGAAAAGGAGAGTGATCTGCTTTTTCATATACCAATCAATTTCAGTCATGTAACTTTGGTGAAATTTGGTGAACAGTATTCTAGTGGTCGAAATCAGAGCAAATAATCACTGTGGAGGAGTGATTATTTAGCTTCAGGCTACAATGCTAAAAGCTATGCTAAAAATTTCCTCCTCCACAGTGATTATTTATCCTTATATTGACCCTGGTATTGTATTGTAATATACTCATTCAATTACAGGGGTTTAAATATTGCTGGTCAGCACTGTGGAGGAGAGAGTTTTTAGATTGAAGAAAATATGCTAAAAAAAAAATCTCTTCACAGTGATGACTGGCAGTTATTCAACACCTGTACTTCTGTTTCCTTTTCTCATTGGAACAATAGAAAGTTTAAATGACAATTTCCCTGCTTGCTTTCTCATTTGAACAATGCAATGTGAATGTTTCTTTTTTTGTTAGGAAAATTGTTGAGTTCATGATGAAGAATGATGAGGCGAGAATGACTGAACATATATATGCATGGCTAATTCAAGCCTTTGCAAAGAAAGGGTATGTTTCATTATTGCCACACCCCACACAAGGCCTTATTCAAAGAAGGGCATACAACTGGCTTTGTCAGATTTTCTGGCATCCTTGTGAGCCCTCCACATTTTAGAAAAATGCTATTATGAACATCGTACTTTAATGTGAAAATTTCAAAAAGGTTGAATTTATTTGTAACAATTGATTTTCATTGATTTTTCTTTCTCATATATTTTTCTGATTAACTCATTTTATATTTGTGCATCTAATGGTGAGGAAATATGCTATTTTTGCATACCCTTAATTTTTGTGCGATTTAGCTGCGTGGAAATTATAGGGTCCCAGAAATTAAAAAGAGCCTTATTTTTCTTAGTATTTAGATCAACAGTGGTCGAAATAAG
Organism: Neoturris breviconis; assembly: GCA_032360805.1. Lineage (NCBI taxonomy): Eukaryota > Metazoa > Cnidaria > Hydrozoa > Anthoathecata > Pandeidae > Neoturris > Neoturris breviconis. Next base: position 14,890 of record JAULBZ010002569.1, on the reverse strand, counting down.
TGTAAATAATCACTGTGGAGAAGGAATTTTTGTGCATAGCTTCAGACTTTATAGCCTGAAGCTATGCTCATATCCCTCCTTCACAGTGACTATTTACTGTTGTTTACTGTTATTATAACTACTGATTGATACTTATACACATACCTTAAAGGTATTAAATGTCGCGAGTACAAACATTTGCGACCCCTGAATTATTAGGTATTGGAATATACTTATATGTATATATTTTTCAAAGAGTTTCATTTATTTATCCTTTAATCAAGATCATCATATAGCAATGAAATGGATTCATGTTTTCATCATTTTTGTAGGGATATGGAAGGTGTTGAAGAAATTTTAAAGTCAATGAAGTAAGAAAGTTCAATCATGTGTGAGGGAGGGTCTTGTCTCTGGGAATTGTTCTGATTTATTTGCTATCAGCTACTACAATCTTGTAGATTAGATTGTAAATGTAGAGAACCTTACTATACATATAAAATTTCTTATCTTACCAGGCCTTGCTGTGAAAGGTGCCACCTACATTGCACCTGGAGGACTTACGACGAGAGTGATAAATTATGCCCCTGGTTTTCGGTACCAAATTAAAGAATTTTTTTTTGAAAATTTAGTGAATCAAAAATTTATTTCAGCTCAGAATTAGTCAATTCACATTTTATTTTTAATTTTCCCCTTTGTGATGAGATCGTCAGAGAGAGAAAATAAATTGTTTTTCGGTTTTGTCTATAGAATTTTTTGGGGAATTACCATATGAGATCTACAAGTAGCACAAAAAGGAACTTTATTAGAGCCCCTGGATGGTTCCAGGAGATCAGTTTTTCCAGCACAAGCATTTTGCTCACAGCTAGGCCTGCTTTCACAATAATTCTTAGCACTATATTTTGCATTAATTTATAATGCTGATACATTTTTTAAAATTTATAGAACCATATACGTAGTCATCAGTGTGACTGTATGTATGGATTTAATAATCCATAAGGTAGAATATATCATCATAAAGCCAAAATTATATTTTGTTCCAAGTTTTTGTATTACCGATTTGTTCCGTTAATATTACTCACATATACGCTGATCAAGTAATAGAGATAATGAACAATCAAATTCTCATAGTATCCATGGAAGTGAGATACAAGACAAAAACAAAGTTTTTATGTCTCCATTTGCATTTCCTATATCAAACAGCTTTCTGATGACCATTCTGATTTAGATATACAGTATGGACAGATACGAAGCTTACAAATACTCGTGATTTATTAAGGCTGATATTCATTGGGCAGTTTTTGTTACATGTGCTAATTTATCGAGCTACTTTTTCAACTGAGCATGCAAATACCTTTTATTTTAAGCCATGCTTTTAACAATGCACATGCACAGTCGCTCAATAAAAGTAGCACGTTCGACAAAAATCTTCTAACCGAAATTATCCTTTAGTAGGGGTTAAAATGAATGTACAACTCATTAATGGAGGAAGGTGTGAGTCAGGAAGTCATAAATCTTGATTGTGTAGAGTTATAAGGTCACCTCTGCAGAGGTTATTTGTGTTTCTTTCAACCTCACTGCTAGTGCATAAAATAAAAACTAATAATCGGTGTGGAGGAGTGAATATTGAGCATGGCTTCAGACTTTCTAACCTCAAGCTATATGCACCAAACTCTTTCACAGGTATTTTTTGCTCTTATTTCTAGCACTGCTATTATGTACTTGTTATTATTCAGTGGTTGAATTAAGAGTAAATTATCACTGTGGAGGAGGAATGTTTAAGCAAAACTTCAGGGCTTCTTAGCCTAAAGCTATGCTCAAAAATCAACCCTCCACAGTGATTATTTGCCCTTATTTCAACCACTGATATTTATGATCTATTTGATAACTTTATTTTTTAGGGAGAGTGGTGTAAAGCCAAGACATTCCACATTTGGCCATCTTATCGATGCCCATGCAGAAAGAGGAGATATGGAAAATATTAATAAGGTTTCTTATTTAACTGAATGTCTTCTGCAGTGGTGTAAATAACAGCAAATAATTACTGTGGAGTATACCTTCAGGCATCCACAGTGATAACTTACTTTTTATTATGGCCATTGCGATGTTACCAACCAATTACATGATTGTTGACTCAGTACTCTTCTCTGAAGATTAGGACATGTTTTATCAGTCTGTAGCGTCCTACATGTAATTTCTGGAGGTTCTATTTTGGTTGCAATATTGATTAAACCTAAGAACATGAAAAGAACAGTTGGGTGTAGATTTATCTTCTTTAGAATTTATAGGACTAATTGGGTTTTTGAGCATAACTTTAGGTAATTTTAGTCTGAAGCTTTGCTCAAAAATCACTCCTCCACAGTGAATATTCGCTCTTATTTTGAGTGGTGGTTATACAAATTCCAATTCCAGTGGTTGAAATAAGAGTAAGAAATAGTCTCTGCGGAAGAGGGATTTTTTGAGCATATCTCCAGGCTTTGTAGCCTGAAGCTATGCTCAAAAATCACTCCTCCATACTGATCGTTTGCTCTTATTTTGACCACTGCCATAATGCATTTTTATATTTTAGACAATTGAAGAAATGATTGAACGACGGTTATATCCTACATCTGAAACTTATATTAACTTATTAGATCATCTTTCACTTGGTGGCCACAATACCATGATACCACAAGTCTGGGAACGCATAGAATCCATAGAATATTTAAATGAAGATGTGAAACCATTAATTCAGAAATGTATTACAAGAGGACACTATGAGAGTGCTTTACAACTGCTATTATGTTCGACTAAAATGTTAAGTAATAGAAAAGAAAGTTTTGATAGATACATTGAAAAGAGAATATTAAATAACGTACGCTTTTGTGAAAAGGTAAAAATTTGTCAGTGGTCGAAATGAGAACAAATAATCACAGTGGAGGAGTGATTTTTTAGCATAGCTTCGGGCTATCTCCTCCACAGTGATTATTTACTCTTATTTTGACCACTGTAAATCTTGCAATTGATTGGCTAATGAAGTTCTGATTAATTTATTTTACGAATGAATAAATATTAAGTTTGCTTGCATAACATCTTCTCTCAAACATTCTATAATGCTTTATTTTATTACAATCTCTTTATCTTAATTAGTTTGTTATTTAAAATTCTCTGTATATGCTTGTTGCAATCACCCTATCTGAATATAGAGTACCATTCTGCAGTTTCAGTTTGAATGCTGTATTAGCTGACTTAACAATCTATGAATGAACTGCCTGAGTTCTTTTAGTATAGTTTTTGGCTGTACTAAAAAAATGATACTCCACAGGTGATGTCAGTTAATTTAAAGGATGGTCAAAAAAGATATTCTATGCGAGGGACCATTTCAAAATTTTGCTCCAAAAACAACCTTTTTGGTAGGGTTAAATCAACTAAAACTGACAAAATTCAACAAAGAAGTGTGTTAGGTCAACGAACTTGCAATGGATTTTTTTTTTCGGTACCAAAAAAACATTCCATTGGAAGATCCTTGACTCAGTACTTTTCTCTTTATTTTTGAGACGCTTCCTAAGAACCTGCAGCTACGCTTAAAAATCACTCCTCTAATGATTAAATGCTCTTATTTTGATCACCAATTGGACACAGTCTGAAATAAGAGTACATTTGCATTCAGGGCTCGAAATAACAGTCGGTCATCACTGTGGAGGAGAGATTTTTCAGAATATTTTCAGCCAACTAGAAGATCTTTTTTGGCCATCCTTTAAATTAACTGACATCACCTGTGGAGTATCATTTTTTAGTCAAACTTTTGATTTCTCGAACATTTTTTTTAATCTCCTTCAGATTTCAAGATATTGAGATTCGAAATTACCTTCTTAGTCTTAGAATCCACAAGCAAATATTTATCTTGTAGGAGACTTCGGAGTATCTGAAAGTTACATCATTAATGGAAACACACCTGTCTCAAGCACCAGCATCAAGATTATATTATTTAGTTGATTTTCTCTTGTCAAAGAATGAACCAGGTACATTGTTTTTCAGTTTTAAAGAAATAAGAACCACTGCTAAAGAGTAGTTTTATTCATAGAAGCTACAGAACTGTGGGGGTGTTTTTGAGTATAGTTTTCAGCCTTGAAAAAATTCTCTACAGGTGATGTCTGGCAATTTACACAGTGAATTGCTCTTATTTAAATCAGCGCTTTCTTAATTAAATAATTGCTGTGGAGGAGTGATTATTGAGCAATGCTTCAGGCCACAAAGCTTGATGCTATGCTCAAAAATCCCTTCCCCACAGTGATTATTTATTCTTATTTTGACATCTGTTATAAATAATCCTTTTATTTACTATTGTTTCTTGATTATTTATTTGTTTTTAAAACTATCTTTTTGTAGAGGTTGCGTTAGAGGTTTTAGAGAAAGTGATCACAGATGATGGTCTTGTAAGAGTACAGTTATTCCATCCAATCCTAAAATACTATGCAGAAAAGAAAAATATTCACGGTAAGCTTCCTTTGAAGATTCTCTCTCTGAGCATTGTATTGGTTTTTGCTGTGGAAATAAAAAAACTACCTTCATGAACTTTTGTCAAACATCAACAGTTGTGAATAGGACCGTCTCAAAAATAAAATCTACAGAGTCAATGACCTTGCAATGGATTCGTATTGAAGAAACCATTCCATTGCAAGCTCATACTTCTGTGCAGATTCATTTTTGTTGAATTTTGTCAATTTTAGTTGATTTAACCACCCTAATAAAAATGTTTGTTTTAGGGGGAAATTTTGAGATGGTCCCTTACACTGTTTTAATTAATTATAACCTTCTTTGTATGTTCAGGTATTACAGATGTTTATAAATTTATGTTAGACAACGAGATAACAATAGATTATTACTGGTTAGTACAATTATATATTCTTTCCTTATTTGGCCTCTAATAATGTTTTCATAATTCCTTACCTGTTTTAAAAATGTTCTTACAATGTTTTACTAATTACAATAAATTGCAAGGAAGACCTGTTTAAACACCCTTTTTGTTAGGGTTAAATCATCTAAAATTTTCAAAATTTAACAAAAATGAATCTGTGCAGAAATGTGTTAAGAATCCATTGCAAGATCATTGACTCAGTACTCTCCTCAGTAGATTTTATTTTTGAGACGACCTCTTATGAATAGTCCAGTTTTAGTCAATATATAGCCAGATTTATTCACTGGTAAATATTTAATATGTGAAGGTACAACGTATGAGAAAAGTTAAATAAAAATATATTTTTTTATTCCCCATGATATGCAGAGTATGTTTGATTTCTTCAAAATAATGCATGGCAGATACAGGTAGAATCTTTGTGTACATGACAATTAATTGATACGATACACACCTGCTTTGTAGTCTAAAACGATGCTCAAAAATCACACCTCCACAATGGTTAGTTGTTCTTATTTTCAGAACTGATCTGAATCAAGCCACAAAATAACTGTTGGGTATCACCAGTTGAGGAGTGTTTTTTGAGTACAGTTTTCAGCTTTGCAGCACTTCTCCACAGGCGATGTCCGACAGTTATTTTGAAGCTTGCTGAGTATTTTTTTCTTTTTAGTTATCGCAATATACAGCCTGCTCTTGGTGAACCTGGTAGCGAGGAACACAACTTATTTCTTAGTTTGATGAAGGTAGGTGGAATTTATGCGGAACATAACTGAAAAGTAACTCAGAAATACAAGACTTCTAATGGAATTTACTGTTTTATCTCCCACATTCCATGCAACGTCTGTTTGCAGTCCATTTATACTCAATGATTAAGCATATGCAAAAAAGGAGCTGTGATTGAAATAATAATAATCACTGTGGAGGAGGGATTTTTAGCATAACTTTTTAGCAACACTCCTCCTCAGTGGTAATTCGCTCTTTGACCATTAAGGATGATTGCAACAAGGCTTTGATTCTGATGGCAACTCAATACTATTGTGTCCTTTGTTTTAATCTCTGTTATTCGTATTTGTTATCAAATGAAATGAACCAGATATATATTAGATAATCGTCAGTGTTTTCTGGACATTTTTTATTGTCTATCTATTTAATGGAGGGAACAATCTTTGTGTTTAAGAAATGGGACAGGGTCATCCTCGGAGACTTATTTGAAAGCTTGGAATATACTTATCAAATTGTATATATAACTGCCGGACATTGCCTGTGGAATAGTGTTTTTTTCAGAGCTGAAAACTATACTAAAAACACTCCTTCATAGGTGATGTCTGCATGTTTTATTCACCCATGTTGTTCAAAATCTACAGTAAAGAGGCTAGAACAAAAAGTCATTCGACGGGACTTGCTTAGTGGACACTGACCAGGGTTCTACCTTCATTGCACTTTTAGATAATCTTAACCTTGTAGATAAAAGAATACTGAAAAAGCTCTGTTTATTAAAAATGTTTATGCAGTTATTTTTTATTTGTTAAGGGTGTCAAAAATTTTGAATTACCGTACAGTGCTGTGTCTAAAATCTTTGAGAACGAAAATGTTGGATTGAGTCAAATTGGTGAAATTGGTATGTGGTTTTTCAGTACTCAAAATTGGAGCCAATATTCACTGAAGGAGTGATTTTTGAGCATAGTTTCAGGCTACGAAGCGTGAATGTATGCTCTTAAATTCAGGGCTTGAAATAACTGCCGGTCATCACTGTGGAGGAGAGATTTTTCGGATATTTTTAATCAAAATATTCTGAAAAATCTCTCCAGTGATGACCGGCTGTTATTTCAAGCCCTGTAAATTATTCCTCCACAGTGTTATTGTTTTCATTTCGAGTGGAACACATTTTCTTTACGTGTGAATAATTCAATGGGTTAAGAGTAAAGACCTTTTTTATTTCATTAGTTTTTTTATGGTGAAGAAACAGAATAAGATTGTCGATATATCACTCTTCTCCATGGATATTATATCATGTTAGTGCCCTTCTCCATGGAGATTAAGTAATATATATTTCTGCTGCTGTACTATTTTATATTGTTTGAACTTGTTACTAAATCCATATTAGCGCAGTCCCTTGTGAAGTTAAAGTTTTTTTGTTGTTTTTTTCAGTTGACAATGCATCGTCTGCTGGACTTTTTGCTTCATTGAAACCTCTGAAGAAAGCATTATTAGAGTAAGCATATCTATTTTTAGTATTCATAAGTTAATGCAAAATATAAGCGGTTACTAGCTGAAAGAGCAGTGGTCAAGATTCTTTCATGGTGGAGAAGCAAATTTTGAGAATAGCTTCAGGCTATAAAGCTCTACTCCACAGTGATTCTTTACTCTTATTTTGACCTCAGAAAAACAACATAATACACACTTTATTTTATAAGAACAGGTCAAATTCTCGTCAGCCTCGTTCTACTTATTTTTCTTCAATTTGAGCCTTAAATGTTCTGAAGATGTTCTTAATCATTTTCTTAACTGGAACAGCCAAATAACTTTATGCTTGTATTAGGCAAGACACAACTGAAAACTGTGGGTCTCATTGTCTCGATCGAAACATAACCAACCAATATAAGATCCGTACATATTATTTGCTTTTATTGTTCTAAAACATTTTCAGCCTGTAATGTTCCTAACATGTTCTTAAGTTTTGGTCAAATTTTAGCCTAACGTTCTTATAAACATTGTTTTTATATATAACAAAAATGTGTATTTCTCTCAGTTCAACAATAGTAGTATTTGTTTGAAATACTGATATCCACTCTTACGTTTTTGGTAAGATTAATTCAGATGAAAATATTTGGATATGCCTGGGGTAGTAATTATTTTAAGTGTTTAAAAAATAATCCTTTATTTGAACTATTTATTCTTGCAGGGATTTCAATGCTGTTGATGCTTCTAAGGTAAAAAAGGTTTTCTATCTAATATGAACATTATAATTCTACTCTTGAGAAGTGTTAAAAGTATCAATTAAATATAGACTCCTACAACTAATAAAACTAAAGCGGTATATGAGGTTGTGTATATCAACAAAAATCAATACATTTTAAGCATCATGCAACCTTCAATATTTCACTGCTTACTTGGTATCTACTGTAATCTATTTTTATATGCAAGCCATTTTAAATATTTATCTTATCTTTAGCTTTATGTATACATTTTGCTATGATTTAAGTGTTTATGCTCCCAAGAGAGAGGGATTGCAATAAAATGGCGACGAAATTGTGTATTCATTGCCCATATCATTGAAAATTAATGCATTTGGCATTATTAAAATATGTTGCAAATCTTTTTATTATATTAAAATATTTCGCAACTCCTTATTGTTTTAATTTTAGGTCTGGAAATTCAGATTGGCATTTACCTGTAGCCAAAAGGCTGCAAATTAGTCTTCAAAGATGCTCTTCCACAGGGGAATGCCGACCTGAATTTCCAAGCCAGTAAAATTGTATTGTTTTGTTTAGATAATCATAGCACTTCATAGAAAAGGAATGAATGACATAAGTAAGGGACCGTCTCTAAAATTCATTCCCAGATGAAGAGTGCTGAATCAATGATCTTGTAATTGATTGCAAGCTCATTGGCTTCGTCCCGAAGAAACCAATCAATTACAAGCTCATTGACTTAACGCTCCTCACTGTAGATTAATTTGTCTCAAATTTATTGATTTTGACTACTTTAAAGCTGCTAAAATATCTGCTTTTTGTAACGAATTTTGGAGATGGCTCCTAAGCGATCGTTAGTTTAACTTATCAAATAAAGATACTTTGATCCACTTTTTATATTACTGAATTTACTATCATTTAGATCTTAAATCAACATTATAGGAATCTTTTTCAATCTTTTATCCATTTTGACAACTTGGGCCGAATATCTATTTCTTTCAATCTCTTTTTAGCTGTACTTATTGATGAACTTATGGGTTCCTTGGTAAATCAAGAAACAAAAAAAGCAAATGAAGCTTTGGAGTTTCTGAAAACATTAATGGAAAACGTATGTTAATCATTATTTCTTTTGGGTCAACCATTATCATTCTCTTATAAAGGATTTATATAATCTGACACGCTGTTATCGTTGTTGTTGCTGTTGCAATGTGCAAGCCTAAAAATAACTACCAGGCATCACCTGTGGCAGAGTGTTTTAGAGTATAGTTTTCAACTATTTTTTGAGGCTTAATTGTGTCAGTTTTAAAGTAACTGCACAAGAAAATACACAAGAAAAAATTATTTTAATAGACTAATGATTATAAGTATTGATACTAAATTCTACTTTATTTGTTAGAATAATGTGTCCGTTAGTTAGTCGACTTTTGTATTAGGCAACCTGAAGCACCTCCTCTTTCTTTAGCTTCTACCACCAAGGTAGGAGAGGGTGCTACTCCTTTCACAGTCAGTTCTAGTTGATCTATTACCCCAGCATTGGTACTACAGTACATACAGTATATACTACAATATATTACACTTAAGCCATTCCTAAAATTAAATTATAGTGTGAATCACAGTGTTGAATTATCTGCTTGTTTGTTGAATTAAACTGTTGAGTTAGTTAAAGGCGTGGTGGTGTACTGTTCATTACTCTAGTACTCTATGAAATCTCTTGCCAATGCATACATAATCAACTTAATTTCTGTGTTTCCAGGACATACCTATCTCTTCCCATTCATACACGAAAATGTTAAAAGCACTTCACTGGAGTGGTATGTCAGACCAATTCTTCACGGTAGGTTTGTTTTCAATTACTTTCTACATCCAGTGTTTGAAATAAGTGCAAATAATCACTGTGACGGAGGGCTTTTAAGCATAGCTTCAGGCTTTGTTGACTAAACTATGTTCAAAAATTCCTCCTTCATAGTGCTTATTTGCTCTTTCTTTAAAAATTGCAGTTGGTTGGTTTCTTCTGTTGTGAAGACCTATCACTTGTAGGACTTAGGTTCTTCTCCACAGGTCTTACATATTAAGTCTTGTACCATAAAGTATATCTATTGTTATTGGCTATTTAGAATATGAAGTAAATAACACAGTTAAAATGCTACAACAGGATAAATATAAGACATAGATTTTAAAATATCGACGCAAAAATATGGTTTAAATTATTATGATTTTGATGTTAGAAAAGACATCCGAAACAATATGGCCTAGAGGGGGGGGGGGGGGGCGTAGTGCGAAAAAAAATTAAAAATATTTTTCTTATCCTTTTAGTTTGTACGTTTAATGAAAGAGAATGGAGTTGACCCTGATGTACATCAATATTATCAAATGCTGAAGGTGATCTTTTTAACTACTTTCCAACTGCTTGTACAAAAATTCAACTAACTGATTTTAAAAAGTTTTTTTTTATTTTAGATGGCAGCTACTGTTGGAAATAGCATGGCTGCACAGTTTTGTTTTGATAAAGTGCAGGTAAAGATGACAGGGCTTGAAATAACTGCTCGTCATCACTGTGAAGGAGAGATATTTTGAAAAATCTCCTCCAAAGTGATCACCGGCAGTTATTTCAAGGCCTGGGATGATAACATTACAGTGCTCAAAATTACCTGGTTTTGATGCAGTTTTTGTTTTGCTGAACAATATATCAACCGATTATGATGTATACAGGTCTGCCTCCAAAGATGCACCTCCACAGGAGAATGCTGCCGTGAATTCAGACGCCTGTGTACAATTTGCAAACAAAATAGAGAATTTAAAATGATATATGTTTTTACTGCAGGATTCTGATGCTTTTCCTGATCGAAAGCATGAATTGTACGAGTACCTCATCACTGCTTATGGAAGAGACACAGAAAATGCAAAAATAATACCTGCTTATATACAAGGAAGAGTGAGTACTTCACATAGTTTAATTAATGCAGCATTGAAAAAATGTGAGTGTTATCTTGGTTGCAAATTATTTCAATTGGTAGTATTCACAGTGCATTCTTTCACATCATGTTTGTATGTTTTTCAAGATTATTAAACAGCGACTGAAAGTTTAAATCCATATACTTCTGTGTGTTGGCAAATTCGTGCAGCACTACTGCGTGTCTTTAAATTTGCACATATCAAATCCACGCAGTAAAAACAGCGGTATTCGCGAATTCGTAAATTTGTGCATCTAGAATAAGAGATTTTACTTAAATACCTAAGACAAGTAAATCAAGGAGATTAAGTTCACACTTCAAATAATCTTTCTAAAAACCTATACAGAAGGCCTAAAACTGGATAAACTCATGGGGCGCAAATATTAAAGCTGTACGAATTTAACTGCGCTTTATGATCTTAATTTACTATGGCTAGATTGTCAAGATTGTCTCCTTTTTGGGCGAATATACCTAAGAGCAAATTCTCACAGCATTAAAATTAATGCTGCGCAAATTTAATTGCACTTAAGGTATTAGATTTTTAATCCTTGTTACTCAAGAGACCCTCTAATTATGTGCAAAATAGTGCTTTCTTGGTAGCTTAAGATTCTAGTTACTAAGCTTGGTTTAGAAATCAAATTGTGAAAAAAGTGTGTTATCAAGACAATTGATTATCATCGATTCAGTGTTGTCCATAGTGTTATTTTAATTTTGTGTTTTAGGAATCAGAACATGCACAAAAAGTTATTCAGTTGTTTGAAGAAATGGTTGAGAAGGAATACAGGTTTGAAAACATTTATCTGAAAAAATATTTAATTTAGTGTTCTATGAAGTTTGCAGAACTTGTTCTGTTTTATTTGATAAATATATATATACGTTTACTTTTGAAAACTGTATTCTCAGTGAGCAAACCATGTATAATCAATGTCAATGATTAGATGTTACACGCACACATTGTGATGTCAATCCCTACCAATGGAATGTCTTCTTTTGGCTTTCACGTATAATTTTCCGCCTAATGGAATCAACCTTTAGGCATTAAAAAATCAAGTCCTTTTAAAAAGTAATCTATATTTTTCTTTGTAGGCCTAGTGCAAATATCATCACGCTTATCATCAGAAATTACTTACTTAATCTTGATATTGATGGAGCAAAAAAGATCATAGAGTAAGGAAACCAAAAGGAGCCATCTTTAAAATTCATTACGAAAAGCCGATATTTTAGCAGCTTTTTTAAAGTAGTCAAAATCAATAAATTTGAGACAAATTAATCTACAGTGAGGAGTGCTAAGTCAATGAGCTTGCAATTGATTGGTTTCTTCGGGGACATCAATTGCAAGATCATTGATTCAGCACTCTTCCTCTGGGAACGAATTTTGGAGATGGCCCCTAAATGAACTGTCTCAAAATTAAAATATACTATTCAACGATCTTGCAATTGATTGGTTGCCTCAGTACAAAGAAACCAATCAATTGCTAGCGCATTGACATAACACTCTTCTGTTCAGTTTTGTTGAAGTAAAAGTTGCTTATGTAACTAAGAATTTCACCATAAAAATATCAATAATTTTATCAACATTAAATCAATATGTCATGAAAAATCTTTTTATTGGATCACCAAATGAATCTCCTCTCTTATACTGTCCATTTATTTTACACACTCTCACATAATGATATTTACAATTTCAAAGTTTTATATTTGCATAAATAAATGATTTAGCTAACGTTTACTAAAGAATGACTGGTGTAACAAATATTTCTTAGATTTTCTATTTGTCATCACATCTATTACTTTCCTTTAAAAATTATATATTAGAAGAGAGAGTATTGTGAAAGAGCAAGTGTGAGCATAGTGATGACTGAGAAGGACATAAAAAGCTTTATGTAGAATGTAGAATTGAATTCTTATTGTACCACTTTGTTTTAGATTTTGATATATCTGGATGTTTTTATTTAGAGAGTATGGTGAGGGCAAAGAACAACTTCTAAGAACTGTAAAAAATTCATTTATGAGAGCATATGTGGCTAAGAAGGATTTCCAAGGTAAGTGAGAAATACATTGAACAACTGGTAACTCCATTAATTGTTTTTAACATTATAACTAGGGAATAACCATTCTAAACCAATTGCAAATAATGGCTGTAACACCATAAGAGCAAATAATCACTGTGGAGGAGTGCTTTTTGAGCATTTCTTCAGGCTATTAAGTCAAAAACTGTTTTCAAAAATCCCTCCTTAATAGTGATTATTTGTTCTTATTTCGATCACTAATGTACAACCTTCCGTACATTTTCTACATTTCAATTCATCTCGGAGGTGTATTATGTTAAAAAGGGTAAATATTGCTGTGTAGCTTGACTAAGACAGCCTTTACATGGACGCCTAAATGAGTTCCACTCTAAACGATCTTGGATTTGATTGGTTTCTTCGTATGAAGAAACCAATCAATTGCAAGCTCGTTTAGAGTGAAACTCATTAATATAAGTTTCCTTCAAAGAAATAATTATAAAATAATTAGCAGTGTTCGAAATAGAGCAAATAATCGCTTTGAAGGGGGGATTTTTAAGCATTGCTTCAGGCTTTCTAACACTAACTGAGCTTATTTTTATTAGCAATTTTTAACTGTTTATTATAAAATTTGTTACAGCTGCAGAAGAGTTTTTTGAAGAGATGAAAAAGGAACAATTATTGACAGCATTGCAATACAATGAGATGATGAGAATGTGTGAAGCTACAGGTATAGTACTGAGTGCTGAGTCAACGCTCTTGCAACCATTGGTTTCTTTGGTACAAAGAAACCAATCAATTTCAAACCTGTTGATATAATACTATAATTTTTTTAAATTTATCAGAATAATGGTTTTAACCAATAGATTATCAAAGATGTGGAACAATTAATCATTGTGGAGGAGTGATTTTTGAAACATATGCTCAATAATCACCAATCACTCCTCCACAATGCACTTATATCATGCTTCATATGGTTAATATTTAAATCATATGGGTAATACTTAAACCCTTTATTACAAGTCTATATATTCTGCAATTTTAGGTAATACTGAAGGTATGTTAAAAAACGTTGTGTTACCTTTTCTAAATCTCCTATCAGAATGCAAAAATCAGTTTTAGAACAAAAGTTATGGGCTTTGATAGAATACACACTTTTCAACAAAAAAAATCATAGTAAGGTGTGATTTTTGATGATGTCAGCAAAAGATGATGACATCAGCAAAAAATTATTACTTGAAAATGTTTATTAGATTTTTGTAGTATTACCATACCAAGTTTCATGACCGTAGATTCAGCCAATCCTGATATCTCGATGGGGAGACGGAATCTCCCCGGCCATTTCATCCCACCCATTTCATCCCATCCAAAGCCCGGCCCAGATTACATTAACCTAATCCTTTATAACAAGTCTATATTCTACAATTGTAGGTAACACTGCAAAAGTTGAAGCTTTGTTTAAAGAAATGGTTGACAGTGGATTTGAACCAAACGTATTTACCTATCTACATCGTATAAGAACATTCATAGCAAAGTAAGAAATGTTAGCAACTTCCTAGTCAAGCCTGAATAAAACTGCTGGACATCACCTGTGGAGGAGTGTTTTTTGAGCGTAGTGTTCAGATTCTTGCTAGTGGGTAAAAACTTGTTCATAGTCCATAGTAACGACGTTAGAACAACGTGCAGAAGAGTTTTTAAGTATAGTTTACAGCTTTGAAGCTGAAAACTATGCTCAAAAACACTTCTTTGCAGGTGATACTTGGCAGTTATATTCAGGTTTGGATAACCAAACTAATTTGTTTCGGTTTCACAAAACCCGTTGCATTTTTTTAATTGATATGTTCTTATGACCATTTCGAAATTCTGCATAGACTGTTTTATGGAGAATTACTCTTAACCTATAGAATAATTCCTAGATGCACATAAAACGCACACAATATGTGACCAGTACTCCCGTGTAATCCCTGCAGAGGATTGATTTTTGGACCATAAATTCAAACTTTGAAGCCTGAATGTAAACTCAAAAATCAATCCTCCACCATCGCATCATTATTTTATAGCTGTTTCCATTTTCTTTTTTCTAGTAAACAACCTCAACCATGTATAGAGATTTTATTAGAAAATATTGCAAGTGGTAAGAATCTGTTACGT
>JAULBZ010002568.1:0-18511 GCA_032360805.1 Neoturris breviconis | reverse complement strand
GATGAGAATTTGATCTGATCTTCTACATATCTCTTTTGTGTTTTGTTTATATTTTCGTAAATATTTAATGTGCTTCAGGTTTGGTTTTGCTTCACGTTTGGCTCCCAACAGCGTCTGACACAACCTCGATCCCAGCGCTTCTTCTCACAAATTTAGACGTCAAGAGAGAAGAAGCCCTGGGATCGAGGTTGCGTCTGACAAATAATATATTATTTAGATATAAATATTTCCAGGAAAAGCCAGTAAATAACATGTATATTAGAAATGATGGATTAGTGTACTAGGCTAAAGTATATGAATAATTTTGTTATAATTTAAAGGATTATTTCGATGGGTAAACACTTGTTTAAAGTCCGCAGTAGAAATGCTAGATAAACGCTCTCAGCGTTAAATTTACCTCCCCCCTCCATGGGATGTTCCTTGCAGATATTTCCCAGCCGGCAAAAACCTGTTCAAAGTCAGCAAAATAATGTTAGAACATTCAAAGAACGGTTGTATGTCGAACATATGAAAATACGATCTTGAAATAAGAATAAATAATCACTGTAGAAGAGAAATATTTAGCACAGCTTTAGGAGTGATTATATGCTCTTATTTCGAGTAAAAGTTACAGGCGTTAAAAATTGAGAATATATATTCGTAGGTATTTAATTTATTGCTGACGAGCAAGCGCAAGACGCTCGTCCTTCTTTGTGAAGTATTCATCCAGACGTATTAAACTGTACCTAGAAAGAAAAGAAACACATTTTAGTATCTGAGGAGGAGATTCCAGTGGTCGAAATAAGAGTCAATAATAACTGCGGAGGATGGATCATTAAACATAGCATCAGGTTTTGTAGCCTGAAACTATGCTGAATATTCACTCCTCCACAGTGATTATTTGCTCTTATTTCGACCACTAGTCTACCATTAGTCTATAGTACTGTAATGTATTGGTGTATCTATTACCAAGAAGATAT
Organism: Neoturris breviconis; assembly: GCA_032360805.1. Classification (NCBI taxonomy): domain Eukaryota; kingdom Metazoa; phylum Cnidaria; class Hydrozoa; order Anthoathecata; family Pandeidae; genus Neoturris; species Neoturris breviconis. The sequence goes on along the minus strand of JAULBZ010002568.1, from coordinate 17,552 downwards.
TCCATTGGTAAAAATCGATTTCACACGGTGTCTGATGTCAATTTCTACAAAATCTTTTGTCTTTCGTAGAGAATTTTTTTCCTAATGGAAATCAAACTTTAACCAACCTCGTTCCCAGGGCTTCTTGCCTTTTCGAACACGGAAGAGCCGCTCTTTCGTGCTCGAAAAGGCAAGACGCCCTGGGAACGAGGTTGAACTTTAACATAATAATAACACGTGAAAGAGTTGACCTGAACTGCAAACTATAAAAAAAACATATCAAGTTAATAGTCCACACTAACAACAAAATGTCTGCTAAAAAAAGGTTCACGGTCAGTCTCATACTTCTCCACTTCTCCCTTATCATTTTAGCAAGTTATTTGGGTGAATGTGGTCAAAACCTCATAGAATTCAAATTCTCGAAAATTTCTCCACTTTTGAAATCAAAGGTACGGTATTAAAAGTAGCCCACCAAACCAAGTATCGAAACAAGTAATTTTAAGGAATAGCTAGTCTCAAAAATAAGATTTACAGAGAAGAGGACTGAGTCAACGATCTTGCAATGGATAATCCAATGCAAGATCATTGACATAACACCCGTATGTCGAAGACATTTTTCTATCGTTTTTACTGCGGACTTTGAACAAGGTTTTGCCCACTGGGTCCAAACCTAGGTAACGAAGAGACGTAAGAAAACGTAATCAGTGTGCCAGAAGATGAGGTTATCGAAAACGGAGATGGTATCTTCATTAATCCTTCGTTAGTGTGGAGGGGTATCCCCGGAAATTCATGGGAAGGTATTAGAAGATCCAGGGGGCAAAAAGTCACAAAAGTATGACGCAGATTTTTAAAATATGTAATAAAATAACCTCCTGAATAATAATTTTTATTATGTTACCTTCACAGCAAAATTTAAAAACCCAGGGGGTCCACACCATACTAATGAAGGGTTAAAGATGATGACGATGATGAAGAGGCAACAGACTAACTTGTGTTGACATAATGATGGTTTAATGAACATAATTATTGAAATTTTTTGATGAAAATAATTATTTAAAAACATAATGTCTCTGTTTTTCCTTATTAAAAATTTCGGACGTTAATCATATGTACAAATTTTTTAACCTCCGAAATTATTCGCACTTAATGCATACAATTAAACCATTACAAGCCACATTACGTAAGTCGGATATTCCTATTCCAAGATATTGTATTACTATTGTAATAATTACATGACTAATATTAAAATTTGCTTGAATAAGCACAACTAAAGGATCAACGCCCCCCACAAAAATGAATAGCATTTTAACTACAGGTATTTTTTTTGTTAAAATATGAAAATCCCAGAATATTCAGCTGGTAGGCTTGCTTTCGGGAGAACAGGGTAAAATAAATTCTACCATAAAAGGGAATAAACGTCCCACAATCTTACAAAAAAAAACTAAAGAGAAAAAAAGAGAAGATAAAACGAAATTAAATACGATAACAACATTGTGTCAATTAAGATTTGATGACTTTACAACCTCCCTTCAAGTTAGAACAACCAGCGTTTGAAATTAGTGTAGGGGTGATTTTTTAGTATTGCTGTCAAGCCTGAAGCAACGCTCAAAGATCCCTCCTCCACAGTGATTATTTGTTCTTATCTCAAAAGGGAGCTCTTGAAATATGATTCCTTGCCTACATTTCTACAGATAAATTACAAGCTCACATACTAACATACTACTAAGGTAATTTGAACTTAAAGATTCGTAAGTATCAATGATGTGCCGCTTTTAAAAAACAAATAGTTTTCAATCAATATGTTAACACATGCTAAACGTAAACTACAATATTTGACTTAAAATATTTCGCGCAATAAGAGAAGAAAAAAACGACAATTAATATGACATCTAAATCAATTGTGCGCATCAATGATGCAATAAAACTATAATCTTTCAGATTTATACAGTTTTTCATTGGTAGAAATTGACATCAGACACCGTGTGAATTTTTACCAATGGAATAATCTTCTAAAATTTATAGTTTATTTTTCACTTAATTTTCAGGCTGAACATGCATGGAAAAGGGGGTACTCTCACCGAAGACCAAAAGCAGCCAATTGGAGGTGTTCTTAAAAATAGGTGTTCTGAGGAGGTATACTTGTTGGGAACTGTTCTTACAAAAAATGTGCTGCTGGGAATTTGACCTGTTCTGTGCCTATAATCTTTTAATGATTTCTTGGCTGGCAAAATGAGATGTTCTGTGCTGGCATCTCGTCGACTGGAAAATCGATCTATTCTTCAGAAGCACTGGCTGGAATAATGCTCTGTTCTGAGTAAAAAAAAAAATGGCTCCACATAAATTCTCCAGATGGAAATATGATCCGTTCGAAGATACGCCGTTCCTGTGGTCCATTGGTGGAAATTGACGTTACCCAGAATTTTTCGCCTAATGGAAATCAACCTTAAAACTGCAATTTTTCGGGATAGTCTAATGTATACGCGAAATGGATCCATATGGGTAGAATTTCATTTCATTATCCTTGTCTTTTCCCACCTACTGATAATAGATACTTTATTAAAAAATATATTTCTTTTTCCCGCTACCTGACTGAGAACACCAAAAAGATTCGACCTATGGCATTCATGGTTTTCATATAAAAACAAGTATTTTTCCTTTCCCCCAAATATTCCAACCTTTGGTACAGTAGTCGAAATAAAGTAAATAATCACTGCGGAGGAGGGATTTTTGAGCATAGCTTCAGTGATTACTTACTCTTATTTCGACCACTGTGATAATGTTCTAAAAATTAAATCTGAGACTACACATTCTTTTAAACAAATATTTTGCATGTCTGTGTTGACCTTACATGAAGTCATATAAAACATACTACAATGTGCTTATGAAGTTCCCATATTTAGTGATTATCTCACAATAAAATTATAATGAGGTGACAATAACCTGTTCAAAGTCAGCAAAATAACGTTCTTTGAACGTTGTTCTAACGTTATTTTGCCGACTTTGAACAGGTTTGTGCCAGCTGGGAATGAGGTGACAATACAATCATATAATCACTTACCCCATGTAATCAAAGTCTATTTGTGAATAATGTGCTTGAACTAGTGCCCATATTCCCCAAAACAAATGAGATGCCTAAAAAATTAAAAACAATGCATTGTAGAAGCTGGGATACTGAACATAATCAAGCAAAATCGACTCTAAAAATAACTGTCCGACATCACCAGTGGAGGAGTGTTTTTGAGTAGTTTTCACTCCTCCACAGGTTATGTCTGAGGCTTACAACGTTATCAGACACAGTATTGTCTAACCTTGGCAAAACTATGAAATATATTATCTTGTTAAACTTGAAAACTCTCTCGCTGTATTTTGCAGTTCCAATCAGTCTATTTTTTCTGCTTTTGGAAGTGGTGGTCGAGATAAGACCAAATAATCACTGTAGAGGAGAGAATTTTGAGCATAGCTTCCAGCTTTATAGCGCAAAGCTATGCTGAAAAATCACTCTCCCACAGTGATTATTTGCTTTTATTTCGACCACTGAACATAATAAAAACACAAATTATTAAAATCATGACAAACAGTATTTGAAATAAGAACAAATAATCACTGTGGAGGAGTGATTTTTTTAATATAGGCTGCAACCTCTAAAATTATGCTCAATAATCCCTCCTTCACAGTGATTAGTTGCTCTTATTTCAAACACCTATGTTAGTGTACTTACAAGGGTAAATACGCTTACAGCAATAAATAACTCTTCTACGTTGCTTTCTGTCACTTCTTCGTGCACACCTACACAGACAAAAGCAAATACTGTTTCACAAGTGAATTGGCAAAAAAATAAAAACTGCAACATTGAACCAAATGTATGATCATTAACTTAATCATAGTGTCTTCTCTCCAGTCTGCTGGGGGGGGGACTAAGATTTCTGAAATTTGCCTGCTTTGGGGAATGGCAAAATTTGCTCTCCTTGAGGGGGAATATTTATTTTTGGGAGGATACATTTCCTTGGGGAATGATGATATAGGGCAGCATAAATTGATAATATCTGTAAATTAAAATTACTATGAATCTTATTGTAAGACCCATGTTTTCCGGTATATAAAAATAGAGAATGGTTAATTTTGGTGGACACTATGGGTGGGAAATGGGTGGAGGAAACTGCAATTAACTAAGTCTTGAAATAAATACTCACCTGTAGAGGAGTATTATTAGAGTATATAACACTCCTCCACAGGTTATGACACTTATTTCAAAGCTTAAGGCGGATCTCCACTAGACAAATTCTAAATGAAGCCATTATATTGGTTGAAAGTGATGTCACCTGTCTGGTGACGTCACTTTCAATCAATGCAATGGCTTCATCCGAATTCATGTGAACGAATTCGCATAGTAGAGATCTGCCTTTAGTATAACTATCGTACTCATTTTTCAACGATATAACCGTGACCTATCATCGCTCAAGACGCAATATAAATCACATATTTTCGAATACTGTCAGTTAACTTGATTACTGTAATTAAATGCACCTCCCCCTCCCCATAGTAGCCATATTTTTAATGCATAGTACTTTGCTTTAAGACCGGTTTCTTTACTGAGAACTGCTTTTTTCAACCAGTTTGCCAAGGAAATTAATGAGTGCCCCTCTAGAATAAGCCTCCCCATTGATAGGATTTTTTAAATAAGTACCCTGGGTGCTAATTCGAGTATTTACCATATTTACAAACAAATTCTATCGGACATTAATTAAAATATTCTGTTCATTGATTGGTTTATGAAGTTTATAATAGACAAACATATTTATATACATGAAAATAGTTCCTCATCATCATCATCATGATATTTAGTTTTATGCCGTTTTTTCACGTCTTGCGCGAGTCAGACTTATATTATTTCGAACACTTACAATGTGAAATCATTGTTTGAATGTGGAACAAAACAAACTACTAACCTCTTGCTTCATTTACTTGTACCAAATAGTTTCTCAGCCACTCCAACTGTGTTGGCTTGTCAGGGTATAAATTGTAATCAACATTGTCAATACCTAAAAACAGATAGAATAATCATTGCAGAAGAAATATTATTAGAGATTCTAACGTAATTATACTAGTTTATATCTAAGTATAACTTGTGTTGTGTTTTACGATAAACAAGTAAAATAAAGATGCGTTATGCATTTTTAGTTCGAATTTTCAAAATTGTGCAGGAACTGCTAGACTTCGGAAAAAAGAACTTTATAAAACATGAAAAACCACACAGAACTAAATTTTATAATGTATAAGTGAAGTCAGAGTCTAATAATGACAAACCATGGGTAGAGTAAACTAAACAAAACAAACACTACTTTATATATTTTGAAAATCTGGAAACCTTATGGTAAATTTGTAAGGCTCCTTCGACAACAATGACTGCACACGATATGGAATTACTGTATTCACAAGTATCAAACAAATAAAGCTACAATCGGTTGGAGTAATTATATAGTATTTAAAGAGAGGAACTCTGAGTATGAAACTGTGATAGATTGGTTTGATAATAAATTAACAAAATAAATATATATGCTCCTACCAACCCTAAAAAAATAAGTCTTACCAGCAAATTCATTGAAATGGTTTGCAATATCATATGCAGCATAATTAGGTGCTCCATATTCATAGTCAATAGTAAACATCTTGTCTAATACAAAAATGTGAGTGTTGAAAATAAAAATTTATAATACAGTGTCTGAAATAAGAACAAGTAACAACTGTGGAGGAGTGATTTTTGACCACAAAATCCTATTTCAAACACTGCTAATAAGACTTGGAACAAGATCAAAAATAAAGAGTTGATATAAGTAGAATTTACTTGCTTAAGCGGAACTCAAAAATATGCGTAGTTCGGGTACTAAATTCTTGAAAATACCAGTACATCAGTAGGAAAAATTATTCGGCTCGGAGACGTAAAGACCCGTATGGAGCTTCGAAATGTCCGTTCATGTAGCGAAGGATATGTTGCTTCACTTTGGCCATTTTGTTTGATATCTATGTTCCAAACTTGACGGTTACCGGAAAATGTCAACTTCAAGGACTATTAACAATAAAATTATAGAACCAGTGCCGTAAAAATAGAATGGCGGAAGCCAAGCGACACACAAACTTCGTTGCGACACACAAACAGAATTTTTAAAACATCACACAGGTCTTTTTATGTCTATTTTTCAAGCTTTTTTTTATAAATGAACACTAACTGGTAAGGGAGGAGGGGCCAACATGGCAGAAGGGATCTTAATATATTTTTTTCGGTATGTTTTCTGACTCCCCGATCGTATTTTTCCCACTGAAATCACGCATATTTTTGAGGTCCGCCTTACCTAGTTGGAAGACAATTATATTATGATTAAGCTTCATAAATTGTATATCTTTTAAAACAAATGGAAATGTTCGCGGCTTACTAGTTTTGTTTTTACAGGTGTTTGAAATAGGTAGAAAGTCCCGGCTTACTACCTCTCTCAGATAATACATCCTCTAATAATGGAAAAGTACTCACTTGTAATGAAACACGTTTACTGACACAGATATAGACCAAGAATATAAAGATCTATATAGCAAAATTTTAGAGTTGAACTTCCTGACTGACCATTTGTACAACTACTTAATCCAAGGTACGGTATTGAAAGTAGCCCACCAAACGAACTGAAGGTTAAACCTAAGCACATACATATGATTTGCATACACACATTATACAGGGTTTAAAATATGTCTTTATTAAGATGGTAGAGTTTCAGGTCAAATAAACAATTAGAACACAATTTTCAAGGTGAAATTATGTCAGGTCATTATGGAGGAGAGTAGTGAAATTTCACATCAAGGATAGACACACAAATTTTACATGGTATTAGGATTTCATGTCCTTGATAAGTTGAGAATTTTTAAATTGGTACAAAAAGATCTTTGGCGTCACTAAAGAATGTGCAGAGTAATCGCAGATAATCAATGTTCATCATTTTGCCCTTTAATGACCAAATTAGAAGCAAATAACCATTGTGGAGGGATCTTTTGAGCCTAAAGCTATGCTCAAAAATCCTTCCTCCACAGTGATTATTTACTCTTATTTCGACCACTGCAATATGGAAATATTTACCTTGATTTACGTCAAAAATAAAATTTGCACATAACAAATCATTATGACAAAAAACAATCTTTTTATAGTTTAGCTTGCTAATTGCTTCTGATATCACAGCTATCTCCTGATGTAGTTTTTCCCCACTAGGTAATTTTTCCAGAAAACTAAAAATAGAAGAAACAGGTGCTTTGTCAACAAATCTGCAATTTTTTCCTGAATTTCACTACAGCAATCACCTGTGCAGGAGTGAATTTGAACATATTTGTCAGTCGAACCGGCTGAAAATTATGTTCAAATCCACTCCTCTACAGGTGATGATCTGAAAAGTAGATATAAATTCTATTAAACATGATAATTACTTGTGAAAATTTTTTATCTATTAGCAGTAATAAAATATTGTAAATTAACGGTGGTTGTCATAATGTTATTAAAATTAAAAAGAAATAAAGAATAATGAAATAGAAGATTCCATATTCATTAAAACAAATTATTCCTTTATTAAAAAACTTCCTCTTTTGAATTAGGTATTGTAATTATATTTCTAATTTGAATTGGGAGTAATCAATGTTATAATCAAAGGTACAGTATTTAAAGTAGCCCACTAAACCAACTAAAAGTTAAACCTAAGCCCATAAATGATTTGAATACGCACATTATACAGTGTTTGAAATATGTCTTTATTAAGATGGTAGAGTTTCAGGTCAAATAAACAATTGGAACATAATATTAAAGGTAAAAGTAAGTCAGGTCACTGTGGAGGAGAGTAGTGAAATTTCATATCAAGGATAAACACTCAAATGTTGCATGGCATTAGGATTTCATGTCCTTATTAAGTTGATAAAGTTTCAGTTCAAATAAACAATTGGAACACCATTATCATAGTCTAAAGCTTAAAAGGCACTCTTTCACATAGTGGATATGAATTACATACACATTATACATCATAACATTATCTACACACCAAATAAAAAAAGAGAATACAACTACGTTATAGTATTGAATTTTTGCAGGCTCTATTAAAGTTTTATATAAATCCATTTGATATAATATAGGAAGGTTTTTACTATCTCATGTTATAAAGCACTAGAGAATAGAACAATGTAACAGAAGAATATATTTTCTTTATTATTCATTATCTTATTATAACATTATTTTATTATAAAATCTTCCTCTGTTGAATTGTGTATTGTCATCATAATATTACTAATTTGAATTGTGAGTCATTATCCTTTTATAAGATTCTTTTATTAGAAATATCTTCCTCTGTTTAATTGTGTATTGCCATTATATTACTAATTTGTATTGTGAGTAATTAATGTTATAAATATTTATACACATGATAGTAATTAAAGGTTTTATGCTCCTAAAGTGAATCCACATTAATACACATTAATATTTATTTCAAAACTGAAGAAGGAAGCTTCTTAAAATCAAAATGGAAAATTATTTTTATAAAAAAATTGAGGAAGAAGCTTCCCTAAAATACAAAATGTCTACCAAAAAAAGTTCATTGTCAAAGTCTCATAGAAAATTAAAATGTCAAAAAATGTGTAAGTCTCCACTTCTCCCTTGTCATTTTTAGCATGTTATTTGGGTGAATGTTGTCAAAGCCTTATTCTAATTCTCCACTTTTGAGAAAAATCCCTTTTTCGCCGATACTCGGTCCTGAATTGACAAAATCAAAATAAAATTGGCCAGTGGTCTCGTAATATTGCCTATCTAGAATGCCAAACCAAATTTGTAGATTGTACCACGCCTTTTTGGTGCATTGGACCGAAAATGCAAATTGGACTCTTTTTCCCAACACTCGAGACTGAGTGGATGAGTTCGAAACATTTTTGGCGAGCCCTTCAAGATCGCCATGAATGCTGGTATCAAATTTCAAAATGCTTGACGCTGACGCAAAGTGGTAGCAATAGCCCATCAAAATTTATTTGGTGGGCTATCAAAACCAATTGTAAGATTTCCATCTATTTTTCGAGATACACGTACAAGTTGATTTGCTCTAACCAGTTTGTACTCAACTGAAGCCCATTTTGGAAGTCAACACAGGAATTTAAAAGCAATCAGAAATAAACTTACAATTTTTGCTTTGCTGCAGAATTATATTCTTTGGGAATCAAGTTAGTAGATCGCTGTATTTTTTGAAAACAATTGGATTCCATTGGATGATGATTTAAGTATTCTGCAGATAGATTCACAGAATGTAATTCAGCCATATACTTAGAACAATGCTCAAGAATAGATTTCTCTTGAAAATCACTTGCACCTAGAACTTTTCCTTCAACAAATTTGTAACAATATCCATTAGCAAAGGTGCAATAAAGAGCTGGTGCAAGGTTACATCGAGACAGCTCTTGAAAATTCCTTAACTCTTGTGCTCTATCAATAATGAGTTCCGTTTTCACGCCATAAATTCGTACAAGGACAATATCTGACCGCCCAAATTCGCCAAATTGAGTAGAAACCTTAAGATCTCCATTGTCAACGTAAAATCCAATTAGTTTATTTGTAATTCCATCATCAAATATTTTTTTACGTAATTTTGTTATGTCCCAGGATTTCTTGATATGAGAGATTAAAGTTTTTACCGATGTATCAATGTTTTTATCAGTTATATGGACATCAAAATGAGCAATTCCATCCAAGCGACTTTCAGCTGATGTCATGGTTATACTAAGCCTGAAAAGTAGTATACAATATACATTATAAAAGTGTTTGTACATATTGTATGATGTTGAAAGAAGCCCACCAACTGAGTGTAAAACAGATAAATTGGGAAGTGTGTATATAGCAGATAAATCAACTATATAATACAACGTGGTATACATAGCTTTACCAAGTAGTCAGGTGGGGTAAAAGAAAACATAGGGGGAATGTGGGTAAAAAAAAACACCCCCTACCTAGAGAATAGAAAGAAAAAAAGCCAGAATCGTTGTTTTCCATGTTTTTCTAATGTATCTAGTATTGTTGAATACATGCAATATCAATTCATTATTATTAGAAGCAGAGTTACACGAGAAAATGTGAAAATGGTAAAAAAATATACAAAAAAAGGTTTTGTCAGTACTGTATGTTCACAAACTTTGTTATTATCAATGTAATATTTACTGCAGGAATCTCAATAGTGGTCAGTGTAAAGGGTAATAGTATAGCTTTAAATTACAATAACAAATCATGATTTTTTTACACCAATTTACATAAAACAAAAAAAACAAATTGTACATCAAAGTTAGTCATAAGGTACCCTGATAGCCACATGCACTACATTTTTACATCAAATTCACCCATGAGGTACCTGTTTCGTTGTTTAATAGTCTAAGTTAACCTATAACGAAGGAAAGGAAGGAAGCAGAAAAATCCAGAATAATTAAAAAAAATTATATCCACTAAGCCTCTGAGAAAGAGAGTCATTAAAATTGGTACCATACGACCCTTCACACAAATTATGCGACATTTTACAAATTTCATCAAACAATACACACCACAAGTAAAAGATAATTCTGGAATATGACCACGAGGAGTCACTAGAGATTTATCAATCAGATAGTGAAGCAGTTTGAATAGAAAAGCCCTATGTTATGAAATATATGAGAGGGATCTATAGACTCTGTATATCACAGAATGCATTAGATATTTCACAAGTGTCTTTTGTTATTGCATATTATTTGCATTCGCGTTTGGCATAGGAACGATTAATCTAAACGTGAAGCAGTTTGAATAGACGCCTGGAACCTAAGCTAGGATTGGGTTTCAGACTTCTATTCAATCTGCTTTGCGTTTGGATCAGTCTCTCCTGCGCCAAACGTGAAGCAAATATAATACCAAAAACAAATGACAATTTTAAAAGATCTAATGCTTCTGGGACAAACATAGCCTAGATCTAGCTACATATTTGTGCTTTTATCCTTTCGTGTGTTTCTGTCTACTGAGAACATTTTTTGGGGCATAGATATTAATTATTATAAAAATGAAACCGAGAAGTTTGGTTGAAATTGATACATTTTTTTCTTTTGTATGGATATTTCGTCTAATCACTATTAGTATGATAATACAACGATATTAAAATTCTGTTAATATCCTATAAAAACATTATGATGTTCAAGTTTATTTTCCGGTTCATCATGTTTTTTTTTAGTTTATATAATAGTTTTTTTAGCTTATTCCGTGTAAATATGTTTATTCCTAGCTTATTCCTCTTCTTCTACGTTAGTTTTCTTTATTGTAAATTATTTGTGTGTTTTTAGGGTATTTTTATTATCGAAGAAACAATAATATTTTCTTGTACAAAAGATCTTTTCGTTTCCCCCTGAATAGTTTCCATACTGCAAATAAGCAATGAGAATTTGATCTGATCTTCTACATATCTCTTTTGTGTTTTGTTTATATTTTCGTATATATTTAATGTACTTCACGTTTGGTTTTGCTTCATGTTTGGCTCCCAACAACAGCACACACACATATATATATATAGTAGCTGCACATTATATTTGTTCACTGTTCACTAGATTTAGTACATAAAAATGAGAAACTATAAACGCAAAAAAAAAGAATTTACACATAAGTAAGCATTGCTAAAGCTATAGATGAAGTTTCAAAGGATCTGGTCTCCAGAAGACTGCAAAGAAGTATCATATGTCTCGATATATGTTGACCCTGGTGAAAATTTTAACAGGATCTTATAAAATCTTATAGTATCTTAACATGATCCCGTAAGATCCTGTAAAGATCTTACTGTATAAGATTCTGTAAGATCATAAAAGATCTTATATGATCCTAAAAGTCTTAGATTTAAATAGGATCTTAATAAGATCTTTATTTATTAAGAAATTTCCAGGATCTTATTAAGATCTTATTAAGATCCTACTTAAATCTTAAGATTTTCAGAATCTAATAACTGTAAGATCATATGAGATCATATAAGATTTTGCTAAGATTTTTACCAAGAGACCCAAAGAGCTTGGTGGAAAATTTAGTCGAAAGAAACAGGTATATGTTGCACTAATTTATACAAGCCTAGAAGTGACTGCCCATCATCACCTGTAAAGGAGTGTTTCGAGTATAATTTTAAGCTTGTAAAGTTATTTCCAGGCTTGTTTATAGGTGATTTATTCATACAAACACAAACTTTTATATTTCTCAGGCAAAATCAAATTTACTATTGACTATTAATCATCTGAAAAGGAAAGAATTTGGTTATAATAAGAGTTCTTTTAGGAGTAAAACCTTTTGTTTAATAACAAGAAGACTTGTCTAATACTATTGGCTAATATAGTGCTGTTGCTTTTCTTAATAAAATACATATTTAATTTACATTTTAGGGACGAAGATGGTGAAGACATAGAGAAAACCTTGTTAGAATGCATCACTCGAATGGCTGAACTTGGCTTTCAACCCACTCCCAGAATTCATTGAAATTGTGAAGGATTACGGGATTGGGCTAGAGGCTTTATGAAATGCCTCCACTTACGTCTCAAAAAAAGTGGTTAAATGAAAATCTCCCGTAAAAATGTTACCTCTGACCCATTTGTCATTTATGGATTTTACGAAATGCTACAGAAAGAGATTGAGCGACTTGGTATTTAAGACAAACCAGAGTGGATATGGAACCTGGACGAATCTGGGTTTCCTTATGATCCTTCACAGTGTAAACATATTGCACCTGTGAGTTCCAAGTCAAGCCAAGTAGTATGTGGAGCGAACAGAGAAAACACTACTGTCCTTGCTGTGTGCTGTGCTGATGGGGGAAGCATAGACCCACTTTTCATCTTTACGGGTAAGAATCTCCAAACATCATGGCGTGGAAAGAACACCCGTCCACACTCCTTTTATGCATGCAATAAAAATGGATGGATGACCACAAGCATTTTCCACGACTGGTTTTAAAGATATTTGTCACAAAGGAAAAAACAGACCACTTTTGATCCTGTTTGATGGCTATATGACACACTTAATGCAGAAACCGTTCAATTGGCATTAAAAGAGAACATTTCTTTAGTCAAACTTTCTGCTCATACCACAGACGTATTGCAGCCCTTAACTGTTTCCTGTTTTGCCCCATTGAAAACTCACTATGAGCAGGAGCTGACAAAATATGTACATGCAACCGTGGCAATGCAAAAACTGCAGAAAGGTCAATTTTGTGACATGGTCAGCAAAATCTGGCGAAAGTAATAAGTGTAGAGAACGTGAAGTCTGAATTTCCAATACAGGAGTGTTTCCTGTTTGCCCAGAGAAGTACAAAATTCACCGTTTGGATAAAATAAAGATTCAAACACACAACAATCACCTGTTGACAATGATGGAGAACCATTGTTGGAACCTGCAAACACATCTCCGAAAAAACAACAGACACCAAAAAGAACACCTAAAACAAACAGAAAAGAAGAAAAAAAAACAAGAACAACACCATCGCAGAGAAGAAAAATAATTTTAGAGGAGTCGGAAAGTCTTAATAGCTCCATGTCTTCTCTTGCAAACACCCCAGAGTCTATTAATCCTTCAGATCTTCACAACAGCTACAATCGTGTGCCCCCAGAGGCATGAAATACTGCTTGACAATTGTACAATACTCCAGACAAATCTTTCAAAAGGAAAAGGAAGATAAAATTTAAGAGCAGAAAGCCCAGGAAAAAAAAGAAGAAGACTTTGAAATCAGCAATGAAGAAAGAAGCCCCAAAGAAAAATAAGAAGAAAGTGAAATAAACAAGATAAGTGAAAAAAACAAACATTATAACCACTTCTGGCACTCCATGTTTTATATTTTATATTTAAAGTATATATACATGTTGACATGCACTTGACATTTCTCTATTTCATTATTTTACGTGTTAAATAATTTATCCAGTACCTTAGCAATAGAAAGAAAAGACGATGTCTATACTGGTTTGATAGGAGTCACCTAATAAGTTTAACTAATCATGAGTAATTCACAAGATAAACAGGGGTGGTGTTTTTTCCACAGGGTGATTTTTTTTAGCCTTTTTTTGTTTATCGGTAAGGGGTATAAAAACTCATAAACTATATATCCTCTGATAGTCCTGCCCTATCTCATGGTACTATTAGCAATTACCAGCAGTTCAGTGCTTTTGAATAATATCAAACTTGAAGTTTTTTGCTTTTTTTACTCCACTTGACTACATACCTTAAAGTAGTAAATGAACCCTACATGAATTTAACAATACAATTTTGAAAAATTTGTGTTCATTTTTTACACGCTAGTGATACAGTATTGTAAGATCTGCCATCTCCAAAATTCGTTTCAAAAAGTAGACATTCAAAGATATTCAAGAAGTCAAAATCAATAAATTTAAGAAACAAAATCTATGATGAAGAGTGTTAAGTCAACAAGCTTGCAATTGATTGGTTTCTTTGGTATGAAGAAACCAATCAATTACAAGATCAGCACTCTTACCCTGGGAACAGATTTTGGAGATGCTCGCTTAATTTAATTTATGTTGAACATTAATTTTATGATCACCTTAATTTTGAACGTGCAATTTTTTTATAAAAATTAAGGCCAGGGGTATATACAAGTGACTGGACATCTTTTTCAGGAAGAGAAAATGACAAAAATCTTTCAATTCTACCAATACTCTCTAAAAAAGTTGCACTTTAGAGAGAACCACAACTTATGTCTTTTCCATTCAAAATTTGCATTAATTTTCTGCCCAATATATAAAACTTTACTTGCATCGCATTAACTTTCTGCTAGAATTTTTCTATCTTTGCATTAATTTTCTGCACGTTAATTTAGTGATGCACTAATATTTCAAGGTAAAAGTATGTCAAGTCACTGTGGAGGAGGGTAGTGAAATTTCATATCAAGGATAAACACCCAAATTGTACATAGCATTAGGAATTTATGTCCTTATAAAAAGTTAGTTTCAGGTAAAATAAACAATTGAAACAACTTTATCAAGATAAAATTATATCAAGTCAGTGTGGAGTAGAGTAGTAAAATTTCATATGAAGAATAAAGACCCAAATTTTGCATGACATTAGGATTTCATGTCCTTTAAGTTGATAAAGTTTCAGTTCAAATAAACAATTGGAACACCATTATCAAGACAAAATTATATCAAATCACTAGAGAGTTGTGAAATTTCAAATCATAGCCTAAAGCAATGCTCAAAAGTCACTCATCCATAGTGAATATGAATTACATACACAGTATACATTATAGTATTGTACACACTAAATAAAAAATAAAGAATACACCTCATACAGTAGGACCATCATGAAGCGTGCTAACTATAATGTAACCAAAGTAAAAGTAATCTAAATTTCTGGCTATCGTATTTTGTGTATCTTGTGTAATTCAGGTTAGCTCTCTTGCTTACTGTACGTAGGTACTGAAGGGTAAGGGTTAGACCAAGCTACTGTGGCAGATTTGGACAACTAGGTCCTTATCCGAGACACGCAGTAAACTTGCGGTAACATAGACGGCTGCCTATCCAGTTGGGAGGCCGTCTAAGTTACAGCAAATTTTCAAGATTATGAATTATGCTGCACATTCTGGTCTGTAATTTACAGAAGGTGGTCCTTTGTATATAATACTAAATTATGGTCAAGCGGTTGCCTATTTAGTCAAGCAGCCGCCCAACTATGACAAGTGATCTAGGCTTGAAAGCAGCCGCTAAACTATGTATGACAGGCGACCACTTATCTCACTTAATCTTGCAGACTTAGCGTATCATTGTCTAATTCCAGACACTTGTAATTCCGGACAGTTTGTTTATCATCCATTTTCTTGCTGTAAGTCACCGCTAGGCCTTTGAAAGTTCAGTATGCCTCTTCACTATATACATAATTGTTGTACATTCTTAAGGTGCTTTACCTTATAAATTTGAGTTTTACACACAAAAAAAACAACTATGGTCCGGAATTGAACACGGTGTCCGGCATTAGAAGAAGTCATTGGAGCGAAGAACTGGAGATATTCCAGTCTGGTTTATATACCCGATTTTGTTCCAAGTGGTCTCGAAGGATGTCCTTATGTTCAGTCCAGCCTGTTATCGCTAAAATGTACCTATCGATGCGAAACAGACAGAAATGCAATGCAGGTAAGAGTAGGAAACTGTCCAGAATTTGACAATGATATGCTAGCAAACAATTGCAATACCAGATTACTAAGTAAATTGTAGGCGGCCGCCCATCTTTTTAGGCAGCTACACGCGAGTTACTGTCTCTTGCGGTCACTTTTAGGCGCCGCCCGTCGCTTGTTGGGCAGTACGTGGGCAAATGCCACTGCAAGTTTAACCCCTTGTGTCTCCGGATGGGATAAGGACCTAGTTGTCCAAATTTGTTACGGTAACAAGCAGTAATTGAGACAAATAGACACAGTAGTAACTGAGTGTGACCTACTGTAGGAGCAGGAGAGGAGGTGTGTATGTCATATGTGTCCCAAATCCAGTCGAATAACATACTTCCTGATATAGTTTCAGTATTTATTTGGTACCTGGTCTAAATGATTTGAATATTCTTTTGATCTACTCTCCAGGTGCCAGCTACCCAACCAGCAAAAACCTCCAGTAGTAAATGCCTCAGTATTAGGCCTCTACTTCTTTACTAGAGGTAAAGAATTAGAGGGCGGAGAGCTCCTCCTACAGAGTAGAATATATATATTAATTATGTCAAATATTGTGTCTTCCAGTGGATAATAAAGACGTCACTAAACGCATATACATATGGAGATCTTCCAGAACTGGAGCAACTGACACTGAGCAAAGCAAGTTTTGTTTACAATAAAATTGTAGCAGAGGAAGCTTACCATGCACGCACACCTACTGTTCGCAAACTTTACAGACCAGAAATTAGACTAGCAAGCGTCTCTTTTTAAAAGTAAAGAATTTTGTTTTATACGGCACTTAATTATATCCGGCGCGCTATATAGTCATTCTGTAAAATATAAGGTTCTGCAAAATAGACAAATTCACGCAAAAAAAGAAATTGCCGTACGGAACCTCCCAGTAAGAAAAAGAGACTAGATTAAAAGCACCAACTACGGAATTTCTTCAAGGGGGAATTTAGCACTTACCGGCCAGAATTCTGACCGGCGGCAAATGAATGAAAATCGGCTAAACAATAGATTTGAGTTGAGAAAAATTCTTAATCCAGGGGGTCGTTACTGAATAAAAACGTGCGGTAAACAAAAAATCTTACAGAAAAATGGCGTAGCTACACGACGTGTGTAAACTTTTTAGAATAGAATATTTTAAAGATTATCAACGTACTGCTATCACAAATTTACTCGAAGGAAACGATTGTTTTGTATCTCAACCCACTGGGAGTGGAAAGTCAATAATATTATAAACTCTCTCTTTCTTCAATGCAACTGTTGTGCATGAAGGAGCTGAAAATGATCATCATCATGGTTTAAAAGAATCAATTTACATGTGGACTGCTGTGGACTGTAGCAAATGTATACTAGTTTTTTCACCTTTGATTAGCCTCATGAAAGATCTAGTGACTT